>VUQH01001714.1:0-14091 GCA_015106775.1 Etroplus canarensis
GTCAGCTTTCTAAACCTCATTCTCTCCAGGGTCACGGGGAGGGTACTAGAAGCTATTCCAACAAACACTGAGCATCTGGCACAGACTCACCTTGGACATGTTTCCAGTCTATCACATAGCTAACGTGCATGTAGAGAGACACATTCACACCTACAGGGCAGTTTAGAGCCTCTGGTGGAAAAAACCTGAATTTCTTTGGACTTTGGGAGGAACATTCGGCATTCACGCAGACAAGAGGAAAATGTACAAACTCCACAGGGAGTGGGCCCAGCCATAAAAATGGAATATTATTGTGCTTTCTGGATATGGTTACAAACATTGCTGATGAACAGTTTGTATTTTGTCTGTACTTGGAAATCCATGCCAGTTCATTCAAAGATAATAGAAGATTATAGTTCTGTGTCTCAATTTTAGTAGTGTGCTGTAAGTACATTATAAACATTTACACCACTGATGTGCTTTTAATCAGGTTGTTGCTCCACATAAGACTGAAAAGTGGGACTCAGATTGAGTCCAAAGCCCCTCCAAAGCCACTGTGCTGCTTGATCTACATAATCAATAAGCTGATTAGGACAGGAATACATTGTTTCTTAAAGCATAGATGCCTTTGTGTAACATAACATTTCAAATAACTCACAAGACTGCTCTCTCTGCTCAAGGTGGGGATACACTGCTGTTCACCTTCACCACTGACAAGTTCAAGTTCAGAGTGCATCCAGAAAAACAAAATCCTAATGTGTGACCATATATAGCATATTGTCCTCAGCAGGAGGACAAAAAGTCTAACCATAGAGCAAATTCATCATCTCTTGCTTTGAAGATGCAGAAGTTAAACTGCCCCACACATACATTCGTGCTCTATGGTATATCATTTTATATCTGTAAGTGGTGTAAACAAAGGTAAACATAAATAAACTTTAATAGTTTCGGAATTGAAAAAGGGGCAAATATTACACTTGTCAGCAGGAGTCACTTTGCGTCTTTATTCAGGAAATAGGGTATGAAAGGAGGTATATTCTCATAAACGCGCAATGTTTTGTAATCAAATTAAAAGAAGTCACTCTTGATTTTTCTTAAATTTTTGTTTTCAGACTGTCTTGATGTCCAGCAGTCCTTATCAAAAGCAAGACACCAACTAAGAGGTGAGAGCTCTGACAACAACCTGGAAAAGCAATGGCAAATACCTGATTTTATCCTTATTTTGCGACATTGTATGCTATTTACCTTTTGGGGACTAATATCTGAAAATAAATTAATATAAAGTCAAAAGAAACAATGGAATATATTAGTCCACAAAGGGCAAATGAAAAGACATTAGCTTTCTTTACTGTATAAGCCTTTATTTGTAAAAAGTCGGTTGTTTGAATGATAACCCTTTTTATACCACATACTTGAACACCTTGTATTTGTAAAAAACACATTTTGTTCAAACACCTAAAAAAGCTGATTGACACTATAACATTAATTTCGCACTGACAAAAAAAATACAACTTCATACTACACGAATGTTGATTCCATGAGTACTGATACTCCAAATGAAATCAAACACCTTATTAAACAACTGAATCAAATAAGCGCCCAATGTGAACAAAACAATTACAGTACAAAAAAACAAATGCATTTTTCTTCCAGTGCCAGTATATCAGATGAATTACATTTCCTTCTTATGATAAAACAACAACAACAGTAAGAATAACAATCCATAACAAATGTAACAAATACAATAAATCAGAAATGAACACAGAAATGAATAAAAATCATTTACTAATTTATACTGAAAAATAAATTGGCTGTTTATCTTGTAGGTTTCTTTCTTTTCATTGCCAAATTTTAGAAAGATTTGAAAATGTTTCTTACCTACTGGTTAAACATGATATATTCTTCCTCCTTCAAAGAGGGAGCTGCAGTAAACTGATGCTTAATTGGGAATCAGCACAGCTTCTTGCAGGTATCCTCTTACAGTAATCGACAGCAGACCATAACCAGAGGAAACTTATTAAAGAGAAAATACAGGGAACACCACCTCACTGTGCAGTCACATGGCTTATGTTAAGATGCTACTAGTGAGCATCCTTTACATCCTTTGTAGCTGAAGGGCGTTTGATGTTAATGCTTATACCAAACCTGATAATACTACAGCATCCACTTGGTGCATCTACTCCAAATTGTGTGATTTACAGTTACTTTTACAGAGGTACATATTCATGTTTCATAACAATCACACAATATGTCCTCCAGTTTTATGAACAGTTTGTTTCACAAGATTTGCAGAGCTGGCTGTAAAACAAGTGCAATTTGAGCATGTAAACACTGGATCTTTCTCTTCCTGGCTGTGGAGATGAATCGGATGGTGTGGAGTAAAAATGTAGGAAAATTAACCTTTCAAAACTCAGGTCATGCAAAACAAAACCAGTTACAAGGTACATACAAAATAATGAATGCACCAACAAAAGTTCTTCTAACAGTGAGGAGTCAGTCAGCCATGTTCTGGTGTTTTGGTTGATTGGACTTGCTCACGTGGTTGTGGTTCACTCTTTCAGTGCCACGTTAACTGTCCTAATGCAAAGACTTGCTTTGACAGATAATGACATGATTTACAACTTTGGCAGAATGTATAATGACACTTTAGAGAACATCAAAAAAGAGCATAGGTCCACTTCAACTCATCAAAACAGTTTAATCATACTACAGCATTAGTTTCATTTACGTTTAAAAACCACATGAGATTTGTGGAACTGTTTTTTTTTTTCATCTTTACATTTACCGAGGTAATGGTTTTCTATTAAGACCCTCACCCAGCTGAATATATTTACTACCATCCTACACAGATTTATGCAACTGAGCAGCTGCACTTGGGCAGTTGGCTGAGTGCCTTGCTCAAGGGCACATGTGACTGTCTTATTGAGGAACAGGAAAGAACATCCCACTCGCCTTCTTAAGGCAAACCTGCTCCTCTAGCCTCTATAAGCCAGTTAGCCGATCATGCCCTTAATTTTCTGAGTGGACGACTGAGTGGGTTGGTGATGGCTGAGGTAAATGCAGCAGATATACTGTGCTGAAATCTTCTGCAAATCCTAAGGTTAATAAGAAATCCCCATTCGCTCAAAGTGCACCAAGGCATACTGTAATTTCCAGGCGTCTTTAACAGCATTAGCATTAGCCTTGTTCTGAAGGGAACAGGTGAACTGATACAAGCTCAGGACCACCAGAAACTCCATCACTGTGAGAGGACTTTGCATTGATTTCTCCATTATTTTGTTCACACCGTGTATTTCTTGTGTTTCATTTTTTAGGTTTCGTTTGCAGAAATATGCCAATGCTAGAGAAGCTGTCCATGCCATTAGCAGTGAGGCTAGCTGGTATTACGAACTGCCATGTTTTTGTTCATGCATTAAGAACTATTAAGTGAAAGATATCATATTTACAGTACAATTCACATGTAATTACACATATACACTAGAGGCAAGAAAATTCACATTGAAATCAGTTCAACACATTTTTTCTCCTCCTCCTCTATTCCATGAACATATGTGTCAAAAGAAATATATTTTCGCTCTCATATAAGCAAAAAATTCTAAAGTAAAAGCATAGAACAGAAGATCCTCACAGCTTTTTGGGGAACAATGTGCTGATTTCATGTCTAGAAAGCAGGTAATACATGTTCTGACTGAAATGAATGGTGGGTTTTTTTTTTCTTTGTGCAAGCATGCAAGGGCTGCTCATGTTCTCCTGTGTGTTTGTTTTGAGTTATTAAAGATATGCATTTACTATAAAAAAAAACAAAGAAAGGAAGATATTTTAAAGGAAAATGCATGGTTGAATTGATTTCTGGCAATAAATTAACTTGAACGTGAATTTGATACTTGTTTCGGTTTACATTACAGAATGCATTTTGAATGCATCTCACTGATACCACAAAGTTGATGCATTAGGCTTCTTTTTAGCCAAACATTTACTTAAGAACACTCATGGCTGTCATACTTGAATAACAAAATTTGCTTGGTTTGCACTAGAACAAAAAATTATATCCTCTGACCTCATAGTCTGATTGAACTCTTAGTGAAGATCCACCATATTCCATGTGAACAGTTTGACAAGCTGTTAGTGTGCAGGATGAAATTATGCAGATAAACAAATAATATATATATATATGTCGTGTGTGTTACTAGTATGAACTTCCATTTATTATCACCTTTCTTTTACTTTAATTTTCTTAAAAACATCTACCTGTAACAAAGATTTGAATGTGTACATCTGAAATACCTCTAACTCTGATAACTCTATGTATCACACACTAATTAGGGCTGTCACGATATTAGATTTTCAATTTATGATTATCAAGGTAAAAAAATCACAATAACAATATATATTTATATGGAAATGTAATAAAATGACAATAATGTTATCAGTCAAATTCTTTTATAAATGTGTATTGTTTGTTGTCTTTTTTTGGCAATTAATTAAATTCATCAAGTGCATGGACGTGGCGAGAGAATCTGTGACTATAATTCTACAAAGCATACAAAAAGAACAATTGCACATTTATAACATGTGCATCATTGGCACAATATCAATATTTCATTTTTAAATATCACAGTTCATGTCAATACATGGTTATCGTGACACCCCTAATACTGACTATGGAGCAGTCCATACTGTGAGAGTGCAATCAAACTCTGCTCTTCATCTGATCCCAAAAGTCAGTTGGCATAAAGAGGACCATATCTAATAATGGCGTCAGCTGAACACATTACATTAGAACCTCTTCATATGTTAAAATTGCAGCATATATGTAACAGGGATGTATATAATGAGTCAAAGGGCACTCCAGCAGTTTAACAATAACGTTAATTGACAAGCGTTGGGGAGTACTACTGCATATGTGAACAAAGCCATATATGTAAAGCCTCTGTGCTCCAAGTGATGTCGTTTGGTGAAGTTTCTTTGTAGGTGCAAGACTATCACATGAAAGAAGAAGAACAATAAAAATATGACTTCTCACCTTCTTTTGAGTCTGACAGTGTGATGGGATTGTAATGCTAAAGAATGTGAAATAGTGAAGGGCTATTTTAAAACTGGTGCCAGGCTTTCTTAGGTGCGAAAGACTGTATGTTGTAACCACTGCATGCCTCTCTTAACTGATTTTCAATTGGCAACTTTAAAAAGAACTCTTATTTTCCTTTCCATCATTTACACTTGCTACAGTGCAATACTGAATATATGTTCTTCACCTCCATGACAACCTGCTCCAGACTTTGGTAAAATTCTCATGGATAACTATTTTCTTTTCTTCATTAGTCTCTATGTTTTGGCCACATGTTTGGACTTAAGGATCAGTGAGACAACAGATTGTTTGGCTGCAGGAACAAACATAAAACTCAGCTCTGTACAGTATGCCTTTTTGTTGCTCTTTGTGTATTTTATGAATTGCTGAATATTCAACAGTGATTGTTCCTTTTTGCTTCTAGAGAATAAAATAATGCATAAAATACACAAAATAAGGAATACTAAGCTTGGGTCACTGTACAAACTTTGCAAAGACTTAAGCAAGCAAATTGGCTTCTGATTAGTATTCCTTTTTTAAGACAACTTAGACATCCTCATCCCTTGTATGCAGCCCTTCCATCTTATTCTGTCCCCAGCATGTTTGTGTTTAGGTGAAATTTGTTCTCTTTCTAATTTTTCTATATTTTTTCCACAACAGGGTAACAGTAGGTTTGTCTGACAGTTATTGGTCTTCTCTCAACTGTCCATCTGCTTTGGCCATTAAGGTGCTGACTTAATGTTATATCTTAAACTCCTATTTAGTAGCTACAATTATTCAATCTATATACACAATTAACCAGTCTTATTTTTCAAAAAAGAGAAAAAAAATGAATTAATGATATATAAAAGTCCTAGAGATTTTTTTTCAGTTTGCAAATGAACCTGAGCACTGAAAATGCAATGTGTGTGTGTGTGTGTGTGTGTGTGTGTGCGCATGTGTGTGTGTGAGCGAGAGCAAAATAACAATAATCCATATGGATTATAGGCCTTTTGGTTGTTATATCATTCAATTTATGGCTATTTTTGGGACACTTTTCCCCAAGAATCACTGTATATTTCCTGCTTGGGCTGTCATTTTTGATCCTTAGGGTTCGGAGCATTTGTGGAATGGCACTGACTGAGTTTAAGTATGAAATGTTGAATTCTTTTTCCCCAAACCTTCTAAACAGGCTGTCCAAAACTATCCCAGTCAAATAATCTGTACCTTGAAACCTCCAACACTGAGAGAAATGTTCAACAGACAAAGAAATACTGTATACTGAATGACAACTGGTCAAACTGTGGACGGATATGTTGACTCTTTTGAATATACATGTTCGTACATCTTCACTGCAGAATAATTTCAAACAAATCACAAAAGCAATCCTCCATGTCCTTTTAGCAAACACAAAGCAGGATATGACATCAATGAACGCTGCATCTAAAGAGCATCGTTAGGAGGAAAGAAACAGCACAAGTATACTTTCATGAGAATACTGAATGATAAAATGTACAGAAAATGTATTTTTTAAACAATCAAAATGAGTAATGCATACCTTTGACTCTTTTACCTCATAATGCCCTAGCTCTAGAACATGTTCTGACACTCTCTGAAATCACAGTATTTTTCAAGTCAAAATCATATCTACAATAATCAGTATTTGTTTTTAACCATAATGAAAAAAGAGCCCCCTCCCCACCCTCCCCCAAGGACGTGTTTCTAAAAATAACATGAGAAGAGAAAGGAATACAAGGCTGTGTTGACTCTGGTCAAGAATACGGCGGACATCCCATCCACACGGCCCTCTAATGGAGACCATTAGGACAGAGCTGATGTCTGATAAAGAGAACGATATCACTTCAAAAAACCCAAGGAACAACACATAATCCAAACAAGGTTGCTGTACATAGTAGAACCGGAGATTTCCGTGCATGTTATCCATGGGTAATGGAAAGGGGTTGGTTGTGGGGGATGGTGGGGTGGGTTGTGTGTGGGGTGTGGGTAGGGGAACGGTGAGGTCAGCAGGGGTTGGGAGGGGGCCGTAGTGCCAAGGATCTCACTCAGCTGATGCCTGAATAGACAAGCCACCACTGATTTCATGAGCTGCAGAAGAGGATTTTTGATTACCATAAGTATCAATAAAAAGTCAATGGAACTCTGAGACATCGTTTCTCTCGAGCTTTCACTTTCTCTTTTTTCTTCTATTTTTTCTTTTCTTTTCTTTTCTTTTTTTTTAGCAAAAATATCATGCAGTCTTTAGTTCCAAAAATCCCTGGTGGGATCTTGTGTTTGTTTGTTTGTTTGTTTCAGCAGGAAAAAGAAACTCAAAGCCTTGAAATTCTTCTTTCACAATTATTCTTAAACATTCAAGTCATCCTATTAATACTTTGTACAGCAGAAAGGTCTTTCGGATTTCACATGTGTATATATAAATATAATATATAGAAATATGCATATACATATGTTCAACTTGTATATGTGTATACATATTTTGGAACTGTATCAAAGCCAATTTAATGTGCTCTCAAAATATGGCCCATGATTCCTTGTGGGATGCACATCATTTCACATAGTACAACCAGTAGATTAGGTTGAAAAATCCAAAGGTGATAGGGAAAATGACCCGGGACCACTTGTCAATGGTGCTAACATCTGACAGGTTTGGGATTTTCAACTTCAGCTTTGAGGAGCGTCGTCGTAGTCGACAATTGGCTCGGCTCCGCATGGCGCTCCGATCCAGTGAGTGGTGGCTGAAGCCATCTCGGGGTGCCATGGGCTTCCTGAATTGGACCCCAGAGCTGTCAAAGGACATGACCGAATTCCGAGAGTCACTGACGCTGCTCCCCACATCAGAAGGCATTACTTCGTTGTTCATCTCCAGCGTGGTGAGGAGGATGTTTCCATAAGCATCCACCTGTGAAGAGTGGGGGAAAACACTGAGCGTCAGTGAGGGCTGAAATGCCAAGGAGCAGCCCCAAATCCCATTAAAACTGATACTTATGTTAAACCCCCCTCCCATCCCCCAAGCTGTCAAGCTTAAGCAAAATGCAGGGATGATATGGAATGTCATTTCTGGCATGCAACAGAAATAGTTAACAAGACTTTCTTTATATATTAGTGATTTTTTTATTCACAAAAGTAACTTAATCATCTGATTTTACTGTGAGGGCTGGCCTACAGCTGATATGATTGCTAAATACATGTACCCCAACTTTTCTTTGTTCCTCGAGATACAGATTTCTTCGCTGTGTAAATGACCTGAAGGTGTTGGTTTGAAACGGCACGGAAATGGAGTCCTTGCAATGTGAAAGAAAAATGAAGAGAACATTAAAACGGCTATAAAATACTGGCAAATAAGCACATTTTCTTAAAATTACACAAGGCATAAGACATTGAGTTAACAGGAACAACTTTTGAATAAGCATAGCATTTAGTACCTTACACACAAAAACAGGGGGGCTTTTTTCACTCTATTTTAACATCTGTTATCAGCAAATTGTGGAACTGTCGATGCGTTCTTATCTTGCATTTTGAAGTTTATCCAATTTTGTAGGAAAACAGGTGGTAAAATATAAAGCAGAAGAGTGAGAGTGAATAAAGCCTACAGCATAAACATAGACAACAACCTAAATAAGAAATGGGAATGTTTACACCACCGTTGAGTTAGATGAATAGGTATCTCAATGAAAAGGGCTATGTTCGATAAAAAGCAGTCAGTGCTTGAGGGAGAAGCAATGGATGATGGTCGGTGAATGCATATTAGGCTGAGGTGGCATCAGTATGCTTGTGGAAGATTACTTCAGGGACTAGTGTATGTATATGTGTCTTTGGATAAAATGGCTATGGCTAGAAATCTTATGTGCAGAACATAGTTGTTTTGTACTTGAACTCTGACTGACACAGAGAAGTGGAGTAAAAAAGAGGAAGCAGATGAAGATGCAAACCTGTTCCCTCAGGCGCTTCTCTTCATATCTTGTGCGCTCATTGTTGGCTTTGTTCAGCCTCTCATTGAGTTTCTTCTGTTGTGCAGGGCCCCGACCAAAGAACACGTAATTTACAAAGGCATATTCAAGCAGGGCCAGGAACACAAACACAAAACAGCCCATGAGGTAGACATCGATGGCTTTCACATATGGAATCTTTGGGAGAGTCTCCCTAAGGTGGGTGTTAATTGTGGTCATGGTAAGCACCGTTGTCACACCTGAGTACAGCAGCACACAGAGAAAAAAGAATACACTGTTAGACACAGTTAGACTTTTACTGTGAATGTAAGCTTTTGGTTTGATAAAACTTGTGGTTAGGTGCTTGATCAGGTGACCCTTAGTTATATTAACAAAGTCAACTAGTTCCACTTGTTTTTTGTTTTGTGAAAAACTGTTTTGTCCTCAATGCATCACTGCAAATACACCAATGAGGGATAACATTATGACCATCTGCCTAATATTGCATTGGTCTCCCTTTTGCTGCCAAAACAGCACTGTTCTGTTGAGGCATGGACTCCACCTGGTCACTACTGCTCCTTCCTTGGGCCACTTTTGATAGATATTGACTACTGTCAACTGGGAACACCCCACAAGAGCTGCAGTTGTGGAGATACTCTGACCCAGTCATCTAACCATGACAGTTTGGCCCTTGTCAAACTCGCTCAAATCCCTACACTTGCCCATTTTCCCTGCTTTTAATACTTTGAGGACAAATTGTTAACTTGTTGCCTAATATATTCCACCCACTAACAGGTGGTTTGTGTGATTCACTTCCCCTGTCAGTGGTCATTATATTTTGCCTGACCAGTGCATATAGGGTTTAATGGTTTAATTATAAATGGAAAACAATACAATTATAAGTTTTGAAAAATGTACTCCCCCTCATGTATCTCACAGTGGTTTGGTTCACCTAATTCCTTTACTTTGCAAACCGTAAACCAAGGATGTGTGAGGTGCTGTTATTTCATTCTCCTTCTAAAGTAAAATTCAACATATTTGCTATTGTAACCAAACTGTATTTTATTAGCTATGGCGCTAATAAAACTTCACCATTAAATCATGTGGTAGCTTTATTATTTTGGGCAGCTACATGTCCTAATGGAAGTTTCTAGAGACAAGTCTGTGCACATTAAAATCATTACTCAGGATCAGAATCAGAATACTTTATTAATCCCACGTGTTTCATTAAGAAGATAGAAATGTAACAAACCCTAAGTAAAGTGAGTCAGGACATTTGTGCAGTTATAATAGCCACAGGAGGAGTGACTATGATCATATATCAGAGGTAGCATCGTTATTGCACAGTCATTATACAGATATTATTGGGGCTGAAGATGAAGCTCAAATAATCAAATAGCAAATTAAAAACAGTGTCACAGGGAGGAGTTGTAAATTTTGATGGTTACAGGTAGGAATAATTTCCTGTGGCATTCTGTGGTGCATGGTGGTTGAAGGGATAATTCACTGAATTATCAACCAGTTTTGAAGGGGACTTGCTTGTTATTTTATTTCTAAAACAATTATCTGGTTTCACATGAACATGGCCTTGTATCTCCATGCTCTTCCTTTTTTTTGGTTAAGGTTGTCCCTCCCTGCATCTGGTTTTGACAGAGGTCTCTTCCTGTTAAAAGGGGGTTCTTTTTTCCCACCGTTGCAAAGTGCTTGCTTATAAGGGATCAAATGAATATTGGGGCTTTCTTTCTAATGCTGTTAGGTCTTAACCTTACAGTATAAAGCACCTTGAGGTGACTTTTGCTGTGAATTGACACTATATAAATAAAATTGAAATTGTTTAAAAATATCAACTTACCACAGCAGTGATAGAAGTAGTGGAAGAAATTTTGGAGTTTATCTTTACTTGGGTAAAAGAGACAAGAGTGTACTGTACAAAGTTATGAATACTCACTGTTTTTATTTCCAGTGTTCTTTATTTAGTTGTTTTTTTGTATAATTTCAGTGTTTTTTCTGTTTTAATCTTGCATTGATTTACAGTAGCACCATATGAATAATTATCTTTAAACAATAAAAGAGGAGTAAAGTAAGTGAGTATGATGATAGTATTTGGTATATAGTTATATTCCACAACTCATATAGTTTTTGAATGATCAGTTCTGATATTTGTGTTTGTTGTTTAGGTTCAGTATACCAATGATGACAAAATGTTCATTTTCTTTTTTAACAGTGGAGTCTGCATTCGCCTTTACTTTATTTATTTTTATTTTTATTTGCTTTGCCATATAATTCAAAACAGCATGAATAATAAAACCTTTAGTAGATTATGTCACACTATTGTTGATAATTATTAACTTATTTATAGCATGCCTAGGTTCTCTTTGAAATGCAAACTGGGTTTTAGACAAACATGATGTCCAGTTTTACTACTGCTTCAAAGTAAAAGATGTTCAGACACGCTTTTATGTGTTTCTTTGGTGCAAGGATTAAAATACGAGTCCAACTGAGAGTATTTCTTCTTCTTCTTCTTCTTCTTAATAATGATAATAATAATCGTCTTATAATAATAATAATAATAATAATAATACTAATATGACAGACAATACTTGAAATATAAATTTAATAAATGTTATAAAAGTCACCAGTTGTGGTAGTGTAACTGAGGCCTTAATGTGACATTCAGGGTAGTAAAAATTAACTGGGATAAAATTAATATATTATGATATTATGATTTTAGTGTCCACTGAAATACTTCACATTACTCTGTTTTTAGCACTTACTGTAGTTCACCAGTTTTTTCTTTGAGTCTCCTGAGAAATTCCACAGGAACAAGATGTCATATAACTGATACTGTGGCCCGTAAGAGTATGTTTGCAGTATTTACCTGGCACTTGTGTGCCTCTAAATGTTTAAATTTTATACAAGAACATGTCATATGCTTGACAGCTCCATGTTGTTTTTTTCTGTGGTTGTAAATATATTCTAACAGGGATAATTATGAGTTTAATAATACAGTGTTGGCTGTGGCTTACCCAGGGCCACCCGAGCTGCAGAGGCATCATAATTGATCCAGAAGGAGACCCAGGAGAGGATGGTGATCAAGATGGAGGGCATATATGTCTGCAAGATGAAATATCCAATGTTCCTCTTAATCCTAAAACTCAGTGAAAGCCTTGGATATGCACCTGTAAGGAGAAAAGAGTGATAGTTTGGAAAAGACCAGGGCAAAAGTGAAAACACATTAGTAAAAAAAGAAAGAATGGGGAAACGTTGGCACAATTTAAGTGTTCCAAAGTCTGCACTTTGACAACACGCAGGGCAGTCATTTCTCCATTTGTTCAGATGGAACACTTAATTTCCCCAAAGCGATGGATTCCTTTCCAGGGACAAGTTCGATTCCAATTAAACATGGCAGAAAGTCGCAAACGAGGCAGATTTTTCTGCAACCCCCTATCTCAGCAGGCAGCTCCAGCATCCCTCTGAGAATTGTCACAGTGAGCTGCTATGCTTTCCTTTTGCACTTTCTCTGTCCTCTAAACATTAACAAAAGGGCATTTTTAAAGGTGGATAATTGCAGTGCATGCCTTTACACTGAGAGAAGAAGGAAAATATGTGTTGTAAGTCATTCATCACAGAATTTCCTTGAAAATATCAACTGATTGTGCCAAGACATTAAGCTGGTCTTTTATTTGCACTTTAAATTACCGTCATAATACGAAGCTGAATGCCACTTTAGATTTTTTTCCCCTAAATATGGAGCTATGCTATTGTAATTCAGTGAGAATTTGGTTGGGCATTTTGTTAATGAAATAATCATGACTTTCTGTGGAAAAGCCACCATCTAAATGGTAGTTGCTCCAAAATCTCTTTGCTTATCATTCAGCATTAAGGGGCTGTCACAGATGTGCAAGTTACCCATGCCATATGCACAAATGCACCACTACACTATGCCTGTGTTTTTACAAGTTATAAGGTCTGTCTTCTGTTTAGCTGGAAGAATTTTGCATCCACGATTTAAAAAAGAATACATAAATAACTTTTAAAATTTGATTCGTGTCACTAAAGAACAAATTTTCACTTAATCTTAGGCCATTGTATTTGAGTTTGGTTTATATCACTTTTTTTCTTGACATGATAGTTTTGACTTGCATTTGTAGATTCAGCAGTCTCCAAGTTCCTTTAAACCTTTTCATGCATTGGTATGTTCGCATAAATACTTCACTGAATGCGAGACAAAGTCTTTCAATCACCCAAGTGCAGGGCAGACAAATGGTGCCAACAAATGTTCTTGGATTTCATGAAACGTTTTACTTTTGCCTTCCTTTTACAATTCTGCAGTGCTTAGGGGAAGATAAGGTCAGCTGAAATAAGACTGAAAGAACATTCAATATTCATGCTACATGTCTGAGGTCACTTTTACATATTCACTTGTTGAAATTTGGATGGGAAGATTAACAGTCTGTACAATGACTACAAAGCGAAAAGTGTGGAAAGAATTAGCGTAACATAAAGACTGTAAAAAAGGAGAATGAGCTAGCACACCTCCTTTCAGAGGTGAAAAAAGACCACCTATTATAATAAATATTTATCTTTCTCAAACTCTCTAAATGACACATCTCTTCACAGGAGTCTCTCATGGTTGACTGAAAAAAGATAGCAAGAAATTACAGTACTGCCACAGGCCAAGATGTATATGGCATAGGTCAGTATGAAAGCTAAAAGCTGCTATTTTTACATTTTATTTTGTTTAGTGTAAACAAGATATGCTTTATTAATTAGCATTAGTAAGTTTTATTTTATGAAATATGAGACAACCTCCTTCTCGCTGTTGCTCCCCTCCACGCAGAACAATGTCTAGTGGGCAGCAATGGCTATTTTAATCTGTTTTCTTATTCTAATAATACAACCTCAATTCCAAAAAGGTTGGGACACTGTGAAAAACATAAATTAAAATGCAATGATTTGCAAATCTCACAAATCATTATTTTATTCATAAAAGAATTTAGAACATTGAAAGGGAGACATTTTACAATTTCATGAAAAATACTAACTCATCTTGAATTTGATGGCAGCAACACATCTCAAAAAATTTGGAACAAGGGCAACAACAGGCTTTAAAAGTAGGCGGTA
>VUQH01001714.1:16165-39667 GCA_015106775.1 Etroplus canarensis
GGGACCAGGATTCATTACCGCTGAATCTCTCACTTTGAGGTTATAGGGTAAAGAAATGTGACATTGTCCATGAAATTGAAACAACTGGCTGCCTAATAAATCAAACTGATGGTTAATGTGCACTATTCACTTGTGCATCACTTCCATGAGCATAAACAGCAGGAATTCATGCAACTTTTAATTCACGGCCTATGCATATTTTATTGCTTACCGAAGTCCCTAAGGGTAAACACTCGGCAGTTTCATCTTGGGCAATATGAACCACAAAATATCTGGTGCATTGAGCAAGTGAGTCTGATTGATGGAGCAGTCAATGAAAATGATCATGCAAATACAATTTTTAATTACACCACAAGCATATTTTTCTCCTGAATAATGATTTATTGAAATTAAAGCATTTGGAAAAATGATGTAAAACAGCTACCAGCTGTTATATTATACAGTACACTGTAAAGTCTTCATATTTGTTCTATAGGTACAGCCCCCTCCAAAAGTATTGGAACCACAAGCCAGTTAGTTTTTGCTGAAATATTGGGTGGTTTGATACATACTTTATGCACATATATGCAATGTACATATCATGAGAGAGTAAAAGCAGAAACTCTAATCTCTCTTCTTGCATCTCATGCACAAATGTCTTTAGTGCACAGCAAATAAATAAATAAATAATCGGCTTTGCTGTTCTAATACTTTAGGAGGGGGCTGCACGTAGCAAGATTTTCTCTAGGTAAACATGCACATGGGCTCTGTAAAATAGTTAGCTAATAGCTTTGTGGATCTTAAGATTCATAGTTAAGATACTCTAGTTTGAGTTTCTGCTTTAGTTTTCTGTTTAGAGTTGTGATTACAGTTTTAATATCCTCATTTATTTTATGGTGACCTTGTTTGCCTCATATATTATTGAGCCTCTGGTTTCTATTTATGATTTTCTAAAGAAGAGTTTCACTCTTTGTATTTAGATTATTCCTCTTCCATTTGCCTTTTCCTCTTGAGTCTCCCCCTCTGTTAAGTTCATTCATGTTTCTAATG
This sequence comes from Etroplus canarensis, assembly GCA_015106775.1. Classification (NCBI taxonomy): domain Eukaryota; kingdom Metazoa; phylum Chordata; class Actinopteri; order Cichliformes; family Cichlidae; genus Etroplus; species Etroplus canarensis. Next base: position 17,195 of record VUQH01001714.1, read on the forward strand.
TTCAGCTATGGCTGTTGTTTTTTTCCTTCTTTACTTTGTGAGGTACTTGCCTCTCATGTCTTGTTTTGAGCTTTACTAGCCTGTCATTTTCTTGACTGTTTTCACCTGTGTCTCATTCTCCCCTGGTGTCTCCACTACCCAGATTGCTCTATATAGTCTAGTCTTTCACCTCAGTCTTTCTGTAGGTGTCTGTTTACCCTTGGGGATTGTCATCTCAGCACTTTGGACATTTTAATTTATTTTTTGTTTTTGTATGGACTATCATAACTTTAATAAAAGTCCATTTTATATTTATCCTACCTGTGCCTATATTTTGGTCCTTTCTTCAACGTTCCAATTCATGACAGTGAAAGATGCATAGAACAGTAAAACAAAACAAGGCAATTGCCACTTTTGGTCAACTGTTTCTTTTTTAATTCGATTGTTACCAGTATCACTATTAGCATGCATAATTAACATTTGATCTGGAACGTAGGTCTTATTGGGCACCTTTGTAGTTTGCTGACATTGTAGCTCTTACAGCCTATTGATGCTTAGCAAACACATTTTATTTATTTACTTATAATTTTGCCTCTGTGCACCAACAGAGTGGATTTTAAATTAAACAGTCAAAATGTGATCGAAGTGCAGCCTTTCAACTTTAATTCAAGAAGCTTAAAAGTATTGCATTGACTGTTTAGGAATTATAGCCATTTTTATACACAGTCCTCCATTTTCAGAGTCTCAAAAGTGATGGGACAATTGAATGAAGAACAGTTTCATGACTAGGTGAATTCTGTTCCCTTGCTATTCCATGACAAACTAAGGAAGTAAAACATTTGGAGCTGTTTATGGATACTGTCAATATGAGGTGTTGAAAAACCAAAATAAACCTATTAGAGGAATGACTTTAGGAGTGACAACAACAATCTGGAACGTTCTTAAAAAGAAGGAATGCACTAGCCAGCTCAACAACACCAAAATGCCTGGAAGACCACGGAAGACAACTGAAGTGGATGATTACAGAATACTTCACTTGGTTAAGAAAAAGTCCTTCACAATATCTAACCAAGTCAAGAACACTGTCAAGGAGGTAGATGCATTACTGTCAAAGTCTACAATCAAGCGACACATTCATAAAAGTAAATACAGAGTGGGTTATTACGACAAGGTACATGCTGGTTGCACTCAAGAACCGGAAGACCAGATTAGATTTTTGCCAGAAAACTTCTAAAAGAGCCTGCCCAATTCTGGAAAAAAAATTGAATCAGATGAAATGAAGATGATCTTGCACCATAATGATAGGAAGAGAAAAGTATGGAAAAGATAAGGAACAGCTGATGATCCAAATCATATCACATCATCTGTCGAACATGGTGGAGGCAATATTATGGCATGGGCATGTATTGCTGCCAATGAAAACACATCACTAATGTTTATTGATGATGCGACTGCTGATAGAAGCGGCAGAATGAATTCTGAAGTGTACCGGTTTATACTCTCTATTTAGATTAGGCCAAATCCTTGGATGATCACTTCACAGTGCAAATGGATGATGATCCAAAGCATACTGCAAAGGCAACCCAAGAGTTTTTCAAGGCAAAGAAATGGGATACTTTTCAAAAGCCAAGTTAGTCAACCCAGTAAAGCAGCTTTCAGTTACTGAAGACAACTGAAGGCAAAGATACCCACAAACAAGTAGCAGCTGAAGGCAGCTGCAGTAAAGGCCTAGTAGAGCATATCGAGGGAAGAACCAAAGCATTTGACAATGGGTTCTAGACTTCAGGCAGTCACAGACTGCAAAGGATTTTCATCCAAGTAGTAAAAACAATCCTTATATTTAAAATTATGTTAGTTTGTCCCATTACTTTTGAGCCTCTAAAAATAGGGGCATATGTATAAAAATGTTGTAGTTCTTAAACAGCTAATGCAATACTTTGGTCAAAAGCCTTAAATTAAAGCTGAAAGTCTGTGCTTAAATCACATTTGAACTGTTGGCCTTACAGAGGCAAAACTACTTATTGGCCCAACTGTAAGTAATGAGGTTGTTGTAGTTTGTTTTTTGGTTAATTCAAACATTGTATGATGGCTTTGTGTAAAGGTAGCAGTAAGCCTGTTTATTAATCTTTTAGTGAGCACAGCATACGATAGCTAGCTTAGGCTTTGTCAAACTGTCCCTTTAAGACACATTAGATAAGTTACTGTATTTGGGAACAAATTGCTAGGTATCATCTTATTAAAATGATCTGGATACTGACCATGTTCTAAATTAATCATTCCTGATAAATCCTGAAATGGCTCCTAATCAAATACTGCTTTCGTGTTAGTAACATATTAGTTACATGTCTCATGTACAAATTAATCATTAAGATATTTGATGTGAATGTGTCGGGTAGATGCTGTATTTTATTTATGTAGACATTATGTAACTATATATTGAAAATTGAAAAAGGTTTTTAATATTAATTGTTGGCCTTCACCAGTGAAAAATCCACAGCTGGCTCAGTGCATCTGTCAAACTGATGGCGGACCATAACTATTAAAACTGAGTATTCAGCTCAGCAAAAACTTAGCCACATATTAAAAAGGAAGCAACAGGGCAAAAGATTTTGCTAGTAAGTGATTACATTCTGCAAGTAGTTTAAATTTTCCCTTCTGCGGCGTTTCTAGAGAAAGTAAGCAGATACAGTGTAAAAGTGCTTTCCCCTACTATTGCCTGGAAACCAACGAAATGTATATATATATATATATACACACACATATTTATTTAGCTAATTTTTGTGTATGTGTTTCATTTCAGCTCAGTCTAACAGTCATTTATAGACATACTAGTTTCTCAGCAGGTGCAAAAGCAAGAAAAAAAGCTGGAATAAAATGCTGTTAAGCTCTCAGACAAGCTATACTGCTTTTAAAAATGATTCTCAACTTTTGTCCTATATTCTCTGTATTTTCAGGGAAAAATAATAGAAAAATATAATTATCCTATTTTTTCCTTGTGGTTCTGCAATGGTTATCAACCTCCCTGCAAGTGCATATTCCAGAGGACAGATTGCACATCTACTAACTTAGATCAGAAATCTGGCTTATGGTCAGAGCCTTGTTTTTTGCAAGGTAAGTTTAAGTTCAGTGAGAGTGTCCTTGTTTTGAGGAAAGAGATTCGTTTTAATTACTCACAGCTTTCAATTTCCAGGGTGCAGTTCTGTTCATCAAGAGGGTACCTTCTTAAGTCCATCATGCAAGCAGCGGTAGTGGTTATTCTAGGAGAAAAAGACAGAGCAGAGACTTGAAGACCTGTGCAGTCAACAACACAAGCAGTTACTGAAAGTTCATGAAAAAGGTCCATTCTTTGGGAAACAACATGTTTTCAATATAAAAAAAAACCCTAAACAAATTGTTAACATATGTCATTTGAGTGGCCTAGTTCCCTGCACGTCTTCTGAAGCTTTAGAAAGACACCAGCAAACGTGATTAAAACCACAACATCATCTTCTGGGTCATAACTGGTCCTGTTACAACAGCAAAAACTGAATGGTACATAGATGGACAGACTGTTGCGCTGTTTCTGTGTAGAACAGAGGTCATATCAGACCATCTCTTACAAAGTAAGAAATGTTAATTAGACTATTGCAATTAAGGGATTAAATGCATTTTTCTTTGATTTTTGTTTTCTAAATAACAGCTAATCTCAATAGTGTATGGTTGTGAACAGACCTCCACACAAAATTTTGTCCACATACACAGACTACTCTAACCAAAGCCACACTCTTATGTCTCATTTGCTGCATGGTGAACTTCATGGGTTGAATCATCACCTCTCTGTCTCTGATGTCAGCATTATAAAGCTAGGGATGTCTTGTGTACAAGCTTAGTAGGATGATATATAGGCTGCAGAGGTAGGTTGTGAATTTGGGTCAAGAATCTTTTGTTTATTTGGTTTTATTCTAATTATTAAAGAGAAAGCAAAAAAACAATTCTTGAACACAAACTTGCTCTTTCCAGAAAGTTGAACAACAGCGTTGAGACAACGTTTAACAGCTACGTCGGTCTGATGTGGCAGGGACATCTGCGATGTCGTTCACCTTTCATTTCGGAACAATTTTTCGACTATGACCAGATGTTGACAAAAAATCACCAGGCGACATTTACAGTATTTAACTTCAAAATGTTTGCTGGGTAGCCACTCACGTGTCTTTTCAGACCAAATGAAGTGAGTAGCAAAAAGTCCAGCAGGAAAGAAGTTAAAGTGCAATGAGATAAATAGTGGTCTTTCATCTTAAAGTATTAAGTTCTAATCCTGCATGAAGCCAAAAGTTAGCAATAACCATTTTATGAAACATACCAAATGTTTTTTTTTTTGGCATTTCCACATTTCTGCTCTAAGAGGATAATCATTGCTTGGCAAATTGCACATAAATAATGAACCAACTCCAAAAATCAAGAATCTTTAAAAGCATTTTCCTTGTTGTAACTACACCACATGGGTCTATCCTTGTGTAGGTTATTTTCCTTAAAGGAGGCAAATGTGATTTATATTTTTGTGATTTCCAAGTCTGGAGATGTTATTCCTTTTTATGTGGATCACTAACTGCCCAGGCCCTGTATGGAATTTTGTCCATTTATGTTATTTATTGCTAGCTCTGAGATATGCATTTCTGCCAGGTAGCTTTAGAAAAGATGTATGTTTACTAGTTTATTAATGTCTATAAATCCAGTAGCACAGGAAAACAGCTTTGGCTACAAATTACAAATGTGGGGGGTCTTTCACAGTTAACTGAGATATTTACTGGTGCAGCACATTTTAGATATTATATTTCTGCTGTTCATACCAGCTGGTATGTGTTCATCATACCAGTTTTCATTTGCTTCTTGCCACCCTGTGTAGGTAAATTTGATTTACAGAAAATGTATTTTCAGCTCATCATCTCTTATTAGACGCCACCAGCACATTCATGTGAAAACATGATGACAGTCACATGAAGTTTTAGGTTTTAGGGAATACAATAAATTTGGCATACACTGTGAATTTTAGTAGCTACAGTTTGACATTAAGGTAGCAAGCAAATGGACACAATCTACAATAACTTGAATTAGAAATACATTAGATAATAAGCACTTTGTGCTGGAAATATATTGCTCGAACACAGAGCCTGTAAATTGGTCACGGTGGCGTGAGCACAGTTCTGTTGGCAGGTAACTGGAAAACAAAATATGTTCTGCTGAAGCTGATTTGGCTATATTTACACACAGGCATGTGGGGCTTCTGAGTCCATGATGGTAGGAGGTACCATCAAGGGTAAAGAAAATTATACATAAACAAAGTGTGTGATAGGTATGTGTTTATTATTCACAATGACACTGAGCTGCATTCTGCTGCACAAGCAGTAAGCTGCTCAATCTGCATGCTGTTCTGCTCTACTGTACCGCACCTCCCTGCTGTCTCACAGTGATCCTCTGCTGAGAGGGTATAGCAGGGCAACTACTGCTACACATTGTGACAAGATAACATCATGGCTAATTACATTAACAGAAGAGGTTCCAATAGTGGTTTGGGGCCAAAATTTGAAAGAGGTTAACACAAAATAGCTTGCTATACATGTAAGTCCATATCTGTTGTTTGTCCCCACACTTGTACAAATCCAATTCCAAAAATACTGGGACGCTGTGTAAAATATAAATACAGTGCAATGATTTGGAAATCTCATAAACCAATATTTTATTCACAAAAAACATAGAAAACATATCAAATGTTGAAAGTGAGACACTTTATGATTTTATGGAATATACTAGCTCATCTTGAATTTGATGGCAGCAACACTTCTCAAAAAGGTTGGGAAAGGGCCAAATTTAGCACTCTGTAGCATCCTCATGTTTTTTTAACAACAGTCCATAAATATCAGGGAACTGAGGAGATCAGTTGCTGGACCACTGGGAGAGGAATGTGATCCCATTCTTGTATGATATAGGATTCCAGTTGCTCATCAGTCCTGGGTCTTCTTTGTCATATTTCATGATGCACCAAATCATTTCAGGTAGTGAAAGGTCTGAACTGTAGGCAGGCCAGTCCAGCACTCTTCTCCTATGCCATACAATAGCTGAAGTATGTGGTTTAGCAATGTCTTGCTGTAATATAAAGGGCCTTTCTAGAAAAAGATGTCACCTGGAGGGGAGCATAAGTTGCTCTCAAACTTGTGCATATCTTTCAGCGTTGCTATGTTTTCCTTTCCAGATGTGCAAGTTGCTGGTAGCATAGGGACTAATGCACCCCAATACCATCAGAGATGTAGGATTTTGAACAGATAAGCGTGTGGCATCCATGATTTCCAAAAATAAATAAATAAATAAATTTTGATTCATCTGACCACTGAAAAGTTTCTGCTCTGCATCAGTCCATTTTAAATGAGCTTTGCCCAGAGAAGCTAGCAGCATTTCTGGAGCATGTTCACACATGGCTTCTTCTTTACATCATAGAGCTTTAACCTTCATTTGTGGAAGGTAAGGTGAACGATGTTCACAGAAAATGACTTCTGGAAGTGTTCCTGAACCCATGCAGTGATTTCCACAACAGAATCGCACCTGTTTGTAATGCAGTGCAGTGCTGCCAGAGGGCCCAAAGATCCCAAGTATATAAAACTGGATTTCAGGCATATCCATTGTCCACAGATATTTTTCAAGATTCTTGGAATCGTTTGATGATATTATGTACTGTAGATGATGGAATTTTCAATTTTACCTTGAGGACCATTATTCTCAACACTCTGCAGACAAAGTTTTTCACAGACTGATGAAGCTCTGCCCATCTTTACTCCTGAGAGACTTTATCTCTCTAAGATGCCGCTTTAATACCCAGTCACATTACCGGCCTGTTGCCAGTTAACTTTATCAGTTGAAAAATGTTCCTCTAGTTGTTTCTTTTTGTACCACTTAATTTTGCAGCCTTTTGTTGTCGTTGTGTCAACTTTATTGAGATGTGTTGCTGCCATCAAATTCAAGATGAGCTAGCATTTTCATGAAATAGTAAAATGCCTCACTTTCAACAATTGATGGTTTCCACATTATTGTTTGAACAGATTGTTGGTTTATGAGATTTCCAAATCATTGCATTGTGTTTTCTGTAAATTCTTCTGCTTTATGTTGTGTTTTGTGGTCCCATTCATCTATCCTGACCACCTCCATACATCACATTACTGTACCTGTGGCCACTGGAACCTAAAGCTTGCCCAAGTGACTTCTTTTAAAAACTGAGCTCCTCTCACTTTAGATGATACAAAGACCACCGACAAAATCAAAAAAGAATAAAAGCTGAGTCCAAATATTCAAGTTAATGGAAAAGCAATTTCTCAGAGGCTTTAATTCTAGTGACAATATTTGGGGCCTTGCATTAAAATGATCTTGGACAGTTTTTTCTGTTCTGTATTTACACAGAAGCAGTTGAGATCAAGAATGCAATTCTACAAACTTAACTGGACATCAGAACTCAGGCTAATAGAGTATTTTACAAATAGAAAACAGCCAGCTTCCACTACCAAAAATCTCTCTTGCCTACAGAATCTTTATCTTGAAATACAGATATCAGCAGTTTTATGTAAATCACATTTCACACTGTGCTATGTATTTTACATTGATTAAATTATGTATATAATGATTTCCATTTGCTGCAGTCAGATATATTAATTAAAACCAAATGCTGATGAAATTCAATCTCTTTGTTATATATTCATGATTGTACAGCAAACACATCAATAACACATAAAAAAGACCAAAAGTTAAATGAAAGAAAAAATGAAGGAAACAAAGGTCTCAGGTCCTCTGTGATTGTAAACAGGAAGGCATATCCTTTCAAGATGCAGTTACTATTCTTAAAAGACAATACTCTTGATGCAGCAGCACAATGGAGCCATGAAATCCAGGCAGCTGCAGCAGCATCAGTAGCAGTTTGGAATAATGGACAGAAATGAATGCTTTACCTCTTGGCAAAAAATAAAAGAAGCCCACACGAAATAAAATTGACTTTATATGTGACAGTTAACAAGTCAGGAGAGAATCATCATTGAGTAGGCACAGGCTGGGATGGCTCACAGTGAGGGGCTGGGATTTGGAAATGTCAGCAGATGTAGGTCAGCAACTTGCAGTCCCACAAGAGATGGTCAGCAGCCTCAGACCTGTGCAGGCACTGCAGTCTGACACTCAGCACTCTTCACTCTTTGTAGATTTTAAGTTTAGAAGCAATATTAGTTCTCTTATTTTAAGGAGAGGTGGGTTGGGGTAGGGGTTGGAGGGACCCATCTCAGTGGGCTGGCCATTATAATTAAGGCTTCAAACTGTTGAAGAAACTGTCATGGTTAGCTGTTGTGTGGAGTGTGGAGGAATGTGGACCCAAATGTAGACAGGGTAAAACTAAAAGTAAGCTGTGTTTATTAAGGCTGATAAGGTTCATGCAGAACACAAAGCAAAGAATCTCCAGAAAACAACAGAAAGCCAAAACTAATATGCTTAGAACTTAGAACACAGAGACACACACAGCTAAAGCAAGACCCAACACAACACTGAACAAAGGAAAGACAGGACTTTATACGCAAAATTTAAAATGCTAAGGTATAAATTAAATTTAAAATTTAAATGCTAAGGTGACACAGGAGGAAGAGGAACGCAGGTGGCAACAATCAGGGAAAACAAGGCAGGAAAGGAAGTAAAATTGAACATAAGACATGAGACAAAATAGCTACCAAAATAAAATAGGAAGTAAGAAATCATAACAAGAAATGCAGACACAAGACTGAAAACACAAGGATGAGAACACAGCAGAATGATACTAAGGGTACACAGAGGGAACTAATAATAGCCAAAACACAAATGGAGGCTAGAACAAAAATGTAACTAGAACAGAAGCTTAAAACCCTTAACTGAAGGATTACAATAAACAATACTAAATACAAGAGCATCCAAAATATAGAACTCAAACACAAAAACCTAGGACCATGACAGAAACTTTTGTGGCCACAATTCTGTTTTGTTAAAAAAAAAAGATAAAAAAGCATCTCTTGAGTCATTGCACTGCAAATATGATTGATAAACCAAAATAAAGAGTTGACTAGCATGACCAGTGCCCAAGGTATAATAATAATAATAATAATAATAATAATAATAATAATAAAAGGTTCATTACTCTCATTTCAAGTATCATGCCAGCATAACACCATAACTAAAAACAATCTGGAGGTGGATCCCAGAGGCTCGGCACTACAGACTGGGAGGCTTTTAGATATATGAGCAAAAGTTATGACGCCTACACAGTCTACTCCTGTATCCATCTCTGTGTGGTAGTTTGCTTACCAGAGAGGATCACTGTAGTATCACAATGCTTGGCTTAATAAACAGAGGAACATGAGAGAGCAGATTTACAGAAATGGGAAGAGAGAAAACACAATCTGGCAAGAGCTTAGCTCAACAAAGCCCTCAATGCTCACAGGACCTAATGCACTATCATACTGGCTTGTTGGTTTGTTAATGATGATTCAGCCTCTGAACTCATTGGCAAGTTAGGAAAACCTGTCCGACACTTTCTACTGAGTCCAACTTCTTTCACTGGTGTTCAAAATGACTGTTTGCAGCACCCAAATGCTCCCATGCATCCCTTGTACCACTTTTCATGATAAGACCCCTCAATCTACTCGCCATAAAAAACACAAAGTTAAAGAATGAAACTATGGGCAGGTGCTTACTTAGCTTTTATTTAGGTAAAGATATTGTCATAACATATAATTCTCATTTCAAATAAATCCTGAAATTATAATCTTACATTTAAGTGTTACCAGAAAAATGCATCAACAGTAAAATTACTTGCTCTGACAATGATAGATTAATTTGTATGACATCATTTGTAATACTAATAATAGAGATTTAACTATCTGAGGAGGAGCTACTTTTAACAACTGCTGGCTAGTTTAGTCCAGTGGCCCCTGGCCTTAAGGTCTGGACTCCTGTTAGAGGGTCACAAGTGAAAAAAAATTTGGTAATGCTGATTGTGTTTCTTTTCTTTGTGTGTGTGTGTGTGTGTGTGTGTGTGTGTGTGTGTAAGAGAGAGAGAGAGAGAGAGAGAGAGAGAAACAAATTTGGTCCTTCAGCAATAATAATTAAATAAAAAGGTTTGAAAAGTTGAAGTGCTATATTGTTGAAAGGGTCAAATCAAAAACTGGTCGCAAACCATTAGTTGAACATTGCATAAACTTGTTACATTTAAAGTGTCAACTTAAAACAAAGTATAATTTTATCTGTCAGGTAAATGGAGAGGGGCAAAAAGTACCTTGCATCCCACTGATATGCACTGATACAAGTAATGTAATGTACTTGCATTTAGATAGCACTTTTCTAGTCTTACTGATTGCAAAAAGCATTAGACTACAAGTCATAACAGTACTTTGAAATTCTGCTTTTTTATAGTGTAGTATAGTCAGTATGTGGTTCCATTGTCACATAGATATTAACAAACAGGTGTCAGTCACTCAAGAAGGACTGGGTTGTGATCTGGACCATTCTTGCTGTAACTCTTTACCATCTGCAATTGTCAGTTACAATCAGTTTATGACAATATTGAAACAATATGGATAATTTAAAAGATTTTTCCACAACACGTGAATCTTCAAGTTGTAGCAGTGATTATAACATCTTTTAATATATCCTTTGTGTGTTTAATCAAGCCATGCATGAGAAAATTTATGTGGAAAGTAATCTAGCCAAAAAATTTGTGTAATCTGAGTAGCAATCTGGGAGGACAAAGGCTGCAGGTACAATGAAGCCACCATTCAACTCTAAATGCCACATCAGTGGCAAAATTTTTAAAAATGACTGGGTGTTCATGAAGTAGAGCGAGTCTTTTAAGATTCTACTTAAAATGAATATAAAAATAGAGGTGGTTGATGAGCACAAGTTAAAATCACAGTAAGCAGTAGGAACAATGTAAATTACAAAAAAAGAAAAAGAAAAAACACAAAAACACCAGCACTAGCACATTTCACAGTGAGTGGGTAGAGCACAGCACAAGGTGCAGTCGTGTGTGTAATGTGATTGTCCACAGTTTGTATTCTACAGTACTCAGGAGCAGATTCAGAACAGGGGGTCTTTACAAGAAAATGCATTTAAGACACCAAAAACCCTCAAGGAGTCAGACGTGAGAGCCACAACAATCAAATGGATTGAACTGAGAATACAAACATCTATTGTGCATTGTCTGTTTCCAAGAGAAAAAATGTGTTCGCGACCCTTGGGCAAACATGAACAATTCAAGAAAGTAATTTAATTACATGCTTACGTGAAATTTTTAAAGGTCCTGGAATCACCACAGCATGTAGATTAAGCACTTTTTCTAATTATGGTACACCACTGAAAAAATAGTCTGGGAGGGATCGTAAAATTTGAGGCCATCTGGCATACAGCTTACAGCGGACAACAGCCAACTGTAGTATGTTTGAAGATGAGATGTTAAAGAATTAGCTCACATTGATGTCCCCAGGAACAGGTTAAGCTTTCTCTTTCATGCATGCAGAAAGCCAGCAGAGGTGCAAATGCAGGTGTAATGCAATTTTCTTCTGGCACAGGTCCATTTTACAACCCCTGTGCCTGTTCCTCTGGGCGCAAAGGAACTTGCATGTGCTGAGCTATGCTGAGTGGAGCAGCTGGGAATGTTTATTCAGATCAGGTGGTGCAGTGTAATTTGGTACCATTTTGGCACCTGCTTTAATTGGCCACGGCACAAAGTTGGTTTTTTTTGTTTATTTGTTTTATTTTGATTTTTGTAAACTTGTGCACATTTAACTTGACTAACAGCCAAAGGCAGAGTTTGCATTTAATGGTTTATAGTGGTTTTTCAGCGCTATTTTTCTATTTTTTTTATTGGCAGCACCATTATGATAAAACTACAAATCTGGATTTCATGAACAATACAGCAAAGCATAAAATTTAAATTGATTTCTTTAAAACTGCAAAATAGGGTACTAGCCTTGCTAAAGGATGTGCTCTCTAAGTCCTCTTACAGTTCTTACTAATAATGTTATCATTAGCTCCTTGTTGGATTTATGAAGTTCCTAATTACCAGCAGGAGGCATGTGAAAGTAGATGATCTGACTCGCCTATACGGATACACACTCCTCTTTATAATAATATATCCGACCTATTCCAGAATTGGTGAACAGACATGCAAGTACAGATTGTACTTGTCTGGTCAGAAGCTAAAATTAGCTTGGCACGCCTGTGTGCAATTGTCACAGTAGATAAAGATGAAACCATTTTGCTGATATTTGCCACCTCTGCATCAATGAGGCTGTATTTCTGTTGAAGTGATAATGGTCCTGTGACGAGTCATAAAAAGAAAAAGAAAAACTTTTGCCATCACATCTCCTTTTGTGTCAGCACGGATTTGGTAATTCAGAGTTTCTGAATACTGATTATTGCATTAATAATTCATTACTTCATATGATGTAAACCCTGTCACTGCCATTTTTCCTTTATTCATAGAACAAAACACATTCCCAGCTTCTTTGCCTCTGTCAAACGACTTTATTTTAATAACTTGTGTTAAGAAAAGCAGCAAGCCATTGTGAGTTTCACAAACCTTACTTTAAGCAGTGCCCAGGGGATTTTAGATGGGTCCCTCTGTGCACATTTGCTGTTGACTGAATTGTCTGGTTTGTCACAGTGATCTGGGACATTGAGGTGGTGAGCATTTTAAACCTTTTTTTAGCCTTTCTGGGTCAATGAACCTTAGTTTTAATGTATCCCTCACTCCTTTCAAAACATTGTGATTGTTTTGGGTCAAGCTTATAATGTTCCAGACCATTAACTTTAAAAATAAAACTTTAAAGTCTGTTTATTGTTACCAAATATAACTCTGTTAAAACTAATCCTGCTACAGGACCAAACGATATGTACTCACAGGGGTAATCTTGTTTTTTCTGGCAACACATGTGATCCAAGGTTGGCAAAAAATTTCCCTGGCTTTACAGTATAACTACCACTTGAATGGGCCAAATGACAGACAGTACATATATTGTTAAAGTTATCATGAGGACTGCATATATGGATGTTTGATATTTTTGCAAAATGTTTAATGGAGCATTTCAATTCTGTTTATATCATTCAGCCATTTTAGAATGGTTCATTCTTAAGAGCTCACTGAATGCTGTAAAAGGAAGCCACCATTGCAACAAGTCAGAAATTAAAATTTCTTCTCTCCTAGATGTTCCATGATCAACTGTAAGTTGTATTATTGCAAAGTGGAAAAATTTAGGAGTGACAGTAACACAGCCAAGAATTTGCTGCAGAAGAACTTGGCTGGCCGACACAGACCCCTGACCTCAACCCCATCAACATCTTTGGAATGAGCTAGAAAGGAAATTGAGAGCCAGGCCCTTTTGTCCAACAGCAATTTCTGACCTCACAAATGCTCTTCTGGGCAAACAGGCACACATTTGTAGAAAGCCTTCCTAGTGTGGAAACTATTATAACTACAAATGGGGAACCAATTCAATATAAATACCTATGGATTTATAGTGCAATGTCATGAAAGCTTCCATAGGTTTAACGTATAGGTGGCCTAATACTTTTGTTCATGTAATGTATCTTTCTTTTAACCCATTATCCCTTTTTATTCATTTTCAGTATTTACCAGATGTAATGAATGAACCTTTATCATGAAAACATGTATGAAGGAAGTGTGTTAGTTCTTATTTGATAATTATTTTGATAATCTCTATTACTTTATTTTACAAGAAAATTGCAGTTCTGCATGTAAAATTACCACTAGGCATCTGATGTTTTTGTCAGTTAGAGTAAAGAGCTATTGGCAACAATGAACATCAGCAACAAAATCAGTCTTTCCAAATATTGTACTTATACCACCAGTTCACGTCCACCAAGTACATCAGAAAAAAGTATATGCCTGCCCGATAAGCCACATATTAAAATTAAAACACAGTGATGTAAAAAGTCAGGCCAAGCCATACAGAGTGTAAAAAACTAATGCAATACAGCTGATAAGAGACAACTATGAAACAAATCAGAATTGTTGCTGCTCTTACCTCAGACCATATAAAACGGTGCCATCAGGGTGCAGTCGGATCATACGGTTTTTTACTGTCACACCATGAAGAAAGGACTTCTTGTCATTAAGGAAGTAGGTGTCAGGGAGCCAAAGCTGGTCTGCTACACGGTTGTCCAGAGTTAGGTTGAGGTTCAGCTCACCATATGCCAAACGCTTATCTCGCCAACTCTGCTGGAAATACATTGTGATGGTGTAGTCCTGGGAAGAAGCAAGGAAAAACCAAAATAAACCACTGGCAAAAAACAAACAAACAAAAAGAAAAAAATTACTCACCCACACTCAAGAGTGAGAAAAATTAGAAGAAAGAGCTTTTCTGTCTACTACAACAGATGCACAAGTGATCCTCAGATCAGGAAAAATAGTTTAATGTTTCTGATTGTGTTAAGGCACAGCTTGATAGAAAAGGATTATGAACTGAAAATGCACTGAAGTTGAGAAATAACGTCTTGCAGTTAATCTATCCCCTGTAGCCAAAGTGCTGTGCTGTTAATAGTGTCAGAAAACACGTATGAGTAAAGTGGCTCAATGTAAAACTTACACATTGCAAAAAAAATCCTTATAATACATCTCAGATCATTTCAGTTAAATAACAAGCTTACCAATGTTCCACATTTGAGCATTATGCATATTGAAATATCTAGTATCTCTTACTTTCTGATTTATTATCAAGGATATAGTGTTTTTCCACAGGGTCCATGATGAGCGCCAAACTATACTACTGATAAACAACACAATCACCTCTTTCAGTGAAATTTGCCATTAAAATGAGTAATTTCAGATGCAGATTTGAGAAAAAGCACTAACTTAGTTTTAGAAAACATCAGATAACATTTTCTGACATATGAATACCTGAAAACACAACAACCAGCTAAAATACTGACATTTTATGGTTTGTTTTATTTGAAAGAGGATTTTAAAAAAATTATTTCACGCATTATGTTATTACTGAGAATTAAATACAAAATCTAAACCATTCATTTTGTAAAGTTTCCACTGTGCATCTTGTCCTATTATTTAAAAAAGAAACTCTGTACAAAGTAAAGATATGTGTCAAGCAAATCATAAACAAACAAAGAAAATATGGTGTGGATTTGAATTTGTGTGAGATCAGTTGATGACTCCAGAAATAAAAGAAAGACAGAGATAGAAAATAACAAAAAAGCTATCGTACCATGTGGGAAGCAAGCACTGCACTGAGAGTGACTATTGAAATGAAAATAAAAAGAGTGCTAAGAGACAGAATGATGTCATTTCTCAGACATCAGCCATATTGCTTTTTTCACTACCTAGCCTACATTTCTGACAATCACAGTAAACAAATATGTTCTATTTTACCTGCAGACTGTTGTGAGGTGATCAGAACATAAGGAACAAAAGAATCTCCATCAAATGTTGTATTTACTGCCACAAGTCAATGTCTCATTCAGCATTGTGAAACACTTGTCCATCGCTACTGATACCTTGTTGCAATGCCGCACAAACTGTATGACCATTCAGTTCAACTGAACTGTCCAAAACATAATTAGCAGTGTTTGTGGCTGGAAGCCAGTGAGGGATCCTGTCTTTGTTGATTCACTGGCAACTAGTTGTTTTGGTATCTGTATGGTTTACTGTGAACCTCCTTGTTGCTTGCAAGGTTGAGGGTACCTCGTGTGATGCCTCCAGAGTACATTGTTACAGTTAGCAGTCTTAAAGAAAAAATACTCAAGACCAAAGAGACTTTAAATTACCATGTTTACTTCTGAGATGGAGTCAATACTCGCTATGTTGATGCTCATTCCTACGACGACGGGAGGACCTGGAGGAAAAAAGGAAACTTTCTGTCATCAAAAAAGAACAAACATGATAACATTCATGCAAACCTCTACTAACATGTTTTTATTTCCTGTTTAGTTCTTAAACAGATTTTTAACTCTAAAATAAAACTTTTTTTTATAAATTCACTATGCACTCAGTCACATTGGAATTTTGATACTAGCTAATGCAAAATCTATACTGCATTATTCCTTTTGCATACGAGAGTAGCCATCATCTCCTGGCCATGCACTATACCCTGTGGCTAACATTCGACTTGTTCAACAGCCCTAATATTCCTGGTAAAATCTCGAAAACTCATATTGCATATTAGCATTATTGGCAAGTGTTCAATTGCATTGATGAAAACGACAAACTATAGCTCAGTCATATAGGTTATTGTACTATGTATAATCTGCAACCAGCAGCACATGTATGCAAAACTCAATGTGAAACTACAGTATATGGAAAAGGTATTGGGCCACAACTCTTAATCATTGAATTTAAGTGTTCTTTTCAGTTCCAAATGCTGCAAATGTATACAATTAAGCACCAAGCCATGCAATCTGCCTTTAAACACATTTGAAAGAACGGGTTATTCTAAAGAACTCAGTGAATGAACACTTAAATATAATGCCATCATGGAAATGTTTAGGAACCGAGCAAGGTTGCTGAGTGCAGATGCACATAGTGCATAAAAGTCACCACAGTTCTGTTCAATCAATAACTGCAGAGTTTCAAACTGCCTCTGGCATTTACCTCAGCACAAACACTGTGTGCCGGGAGCTTCATGGAATGGGTTTCCATGACTGAGCAGCTGCATGCAAACCTTACATCACCAAGCACAATGCCAAACATCAGATGGAGTGGTGTAAAGCAAACCACTACAGGACACTTGAGCAGTGGAAATGTGTTCTATATGTAGGAGTCTGATAGTTGAGTCTGAATTTGGCAACGGCAGGAGAACGTTACCTGCCTGACTACGCAGTGCCAACTGTAAACTTTGGTGGAACTGAGATAATGCTACGGGGTTGATTTTCTGTGTTGGTCTCAGCCCCTTAGTTCTAGTGAAGGAAAATCCTAATGCTTCAGATTAACAAGACAATTTTAGACAATTTTATGCTTCCAACTCTGTGGGAACAGTGTGGGAAAGTCCCTTTTCAGATGTAGTATGACTGTTGTGCATGATTTCCCTGGACAAAGCAAGGTCCATATAGCCTTGGCTGGAGGAGTTTAGTGCAGAAGAACTTGGCTGGTCCACACAGAGCCCTAACCTCAACCCCACTGAACATCTTTGGGATGAACTAGAAAGGAGATTGCGAGCCAGACACTTTCATCCAACATCACCATCTAATGTCACACATACTATTCTGGATGAATGGGCAAAAATTCCCACAGACACACTACAAAATCTTGTAGAAAAAGCCTTTCCAGAAGAGTGGAAAATGGAACGCAAATGGGGGACCAACTCCATGTTAATTCCTTTGGATTTAGAATGGGATGCCATAAAAGCTCCTGTAGGTGTAATGTGTAGGATGCCCAGTATTATTGTCCATGTAGTGTATCTCGTTTTCAGCTTACAATACAACACAGAGAAATTTTACATGTCCATATTAATTTCTTCGTTAGTAATTTATGTAAAGGAAGAAGAAGAGCAAACTGCGTCTTAGTTACAGGATTACAGTGCATGTTACACATACTCACTTCAGCATTCACGCAACTTTAGGTTTAGAAGGGTATTAACAATGCACGTATAGCCCCAGTCACTCTAACTATCAGCCAGTACTTTCAGAACCTTTGTGACTGAGTCGTATGCAATTATTAACACATATAAACACTGTCTCAAATACAGGAAGACAAACTGTAACCCTAAGAATTGTAGATGCAGAACTGTAGAGAGTTTCTTGCTTTTCTTTCCTTGTCTGTTTTTTCCTTAATGCCTAGCAGTGGCCTTTAAGAGTGAACAGCTTTGCTGCTATAGATTCTCAGTGTTTTATTGGTACAAATTCTTTCTGTTTCTATACGTACAGCCTCCCGATTCCCCCTGTTCAAAATATTTCACCTTTACTTTGTTTGATCGGGCCACAAAATAAAATTTGCTGACACTGAAAACAGAAACAGCAATAGTAGTTCAGTGATTGGCTCATGTGGCAGAGCTGAATCAGGGAACTCAGATGATGTTACACAGTTTTATAGTGGAAGTGGCATTTGCATAGGAATCATAATCACAAGAAAAAAAAAGCTCTGCTGCAGTATTTATGATCAAATATATCATCATACTCACGAGATATCAGACCTATGGCTTTTTACTAGAATGAATAAAATGCAGTAGCTATGTTATTAGTACATTTCTGATGCTCCTGTTCAATTTTTAGCAGGCACTTTATATCTGTACTCTTTTCAGCTTTTCTTCTTTTAATGTACACATTTATAACATAAGAGAAAATGGACAAAAACATAATGTATTCACTGCAAAAAATTTTAAAAAATTGAAGCAGCACTGCATCAAGTAGGACTCATCACATCTATTTAATTCTTATTTTGGTAATGGCGTGATATAATTAGAGCATTTTAGGAAATATATGGTTATAGGACACTGTGACTCATAGAGAACAGAGTGACATGCAGCTGATGGTTATACTGCACAAGTTCACATAGACAGATTTTGTTCTCTCTGACCAGACCTGGTCTACGATTTCACTTTTAAATCATCCAAAAATAAAACACTCTGAAAATTAAAAAGAATGTGAAAAAAATCTTCACAGCCGCTGTAGACAACAGGAGTCATGATGACATTTAAAGGTTGAAAACTTGCAAAGTTCAGAGGCCGTTAAAGATTTTTGAAAATGTATAAAAATCACTAATATGATCTCAATCTGCCCAAGTACTCTCACTGTAAAGAGTGTAGATACATAGTCCATAACTATGCTTTGATTATAGCTAAAAATAGAGTTCAATCTAGACTGTCAGTCTGTTCTCAATAACTATGGCGTCTGTTTCAGTACTGAAAACACCTGTGTGTCTTGCTTCAGTTATTTAGAGCACTGTACAGTCTAATGTATGAAATCAGACTGGCATGAGCGCATATGACTAGGGACATTCTGTCTCAACAAAAAGGCTAATGAAATAAGTGTTTCTACCAGCATGTACTTTGATGACTAATTGACTTACTTTAACTGTTGTGTTTTAAAACTTTATCAATTACACTCAATAACACTGCAGTTGACACTGATAGATTATCTGTGTTTCTTTTTTATATTGGTGGAATATCTACTTACTTTATTAAATATTTAACTGAGTACAGCATTAGAACATTTCTTTGTATTCTGGCACTCCAGAACAAGTAAAAAGCAAATAGAAAGTATACAAGGTCCAAGCTCTCCAAGCATTTCAGACCTGAATGCTCACTGACGTGATAAGGAGGCCAAGACCTTTGTTGAATATGGCTTAAACAAATGGTTTAACAAGCAGTGGTTTGCATGCTTGGGAAGGTTCAGACAGCCTCCTGCAGGGCACTCTACAAGGAACTGACGTAGCTTGAATTGTTGAGAATTTGTCCACAACAAAACAATTCCAAATAAATCATTTTGCAACTAATCCCTCACTAACCATATTTATTTTATACATTTCAATGCAGGAATCCACCTAAATTATGATCTATAAGCTACTGTAGCTGTGTTTTGTGATATTAACATATATGTTATCACAGTAGTTGGACTGTAAAGTTAGATATTGGTATCAGAACTGTCTTACTACCTGTGTACTGTCTTGTGGTATCCTTTAAAATAATCATGAGGGTAATGAAATACCCCCTACAGCCTGTTTGAATTTATCTCATTCAACTATACACAATCAAATGATAACAAAACAAGGACAACAACACAAACTGTCTTAAAACTACAATAGTATGAATTAATCTCAAAATGTGTTACAATTTAGGGGATGTATCCTGATCTATAAGTTAAATGATTAGTAAATCACAGCTTGCTCTTCCTGAAAACATTAGTTTATCATAAGCTTTGTCTTCAAATCAGTGCTAACGTGTAAACCTGCAAGCAGCTTGACTGAAAGAGCCATGCATGTCCCCTGTAATACTCTGTAATTCTTTTTCTTCCCTGACTTGTCCCACTACACTAAATACCCTAAAGCTTTGTCATATTCCCTGACCCATCTCTCTCTTAAAAAAAGGATGATGCGAGGGGGTGTAGGGCCATTTTCCATCACACTTTGTGAAAGCAACCAGCAACAGTTTTCCCCAGAGATGTCAAAGTACATTCATTCGCTAGATGAAAACAGAAAGCTCCAGATCTCACCTTTCTCCCTCTCCCTCTCTTTCTCTCTTTCTGCATATGTTGACCCTGTTTTAGAGAAACAGAAGCACTCACTTTGCCACCACAGCTTTCTCGAAATAAAACTGTTGCCTGCACTTGCACTTCACAAGTTGTAATGAGAACAAACACCTTCAGATGTTTAAATAGGCATTTCTCAGTTAATTTTCAAGCAACATTTAAAACAGTGCCTACCACATATTCTCTTTTTCACCACTGCATAGCTGGAAGTTTCTAACTACAATCATCTTTTAGTCTGTCTTTTTGCTAGTTTATCAAAAGTTGGAATCTATACAAAAGAAAGGTGTGAGTGAGAGAAGGAGATCATGATGACCTGAGGCAAGCCATATTGTCTGCGAACAATTAGTGAACTAGTGTGAAACTAACTTTCCAAGAACCTGCTGAATTTGTCAACCTGCTCCGGTTTGCTGATGGATGTTGGCCAACATCACAGTGAGAACAGCTTGTAACACATGTCTGATAATGGGCTGGACATAGAAGTGGTGCATTAAAATGGAATAGAAACAGAAACAATATGAGTTGATCTTTAATTGCCTAACGGTTGCTCCTCATGTGGCTCCCTATAAAACTGGGCACAGGAACATCGCTCAGAAGAGAACAGATTTACTGATATTTTACTAAATTAAAGTCGCCCTGTGGGGGTTTTGACGTTGACTAAAATGGTGCTGTAATGACCACATGCTCTAACAGCATGAACATTCTCATGTGCATGTGTGCTACACAGACTGAGGAAGGAGGCTAACAGCTGTTTAGTGGTAAAGAGCTGATAATTAATTCATTAAATTTATATCAGCATTTTGATTTTAGTGTTTATCGGTAACAGGTCAGTGACGCAGGTAGTTGTACTCTGTGTATTAAATATAGTAATGAATGCACTTCCCCTTCTTTTGGGTTCTTTAATCTGCAGCAGCATGCCATTATTATAAACTAACCATATGTTTTATATAAAATCGTATTCTAATAACTCAAATAATGAAAATTAGTCTAGGCAACCATATCACTATCTGGATGACATTTTAGGATGACTTTGTGTGTTTCAGACATTACAAACAATTTAGTTAGCTCATGTTAATATTTTTTTGAAAGGTGGGCATCGAGGCATAACACATAATACATTCCCAAGCTTGACAGTGATAACAGAGGTGATAATTATTAAATAACATTGTGAACAGTTTTAAAAGTGAGAAAGACAATTTTGTAATTTAAAGTCTTTGAGTGCTGTGTCCATAACAGCCGTAGCCTGTAAAAACAGATAGATGCAGCCTCTGGCCTGAAAAGCGAATCAAATACAAAGTCCTTCAAATCTGCATTCCTTCTAATGGCCAACGGGGGAAAAAGCCACTGGCTGCAAAAAGAAGTCTGATTCTATAGAAGTCTGTGGGTAATAACCCCACTTCTAAGTTCATGACCTCAGTAATTTTTTATCCTAATACAGTTATGAGCCCCTTTGCTAGTTTCAAGTTACAAGACTGCCTCTTGAAGGTGCTCTTTTTATCTCCAATCACATTATTGGCCCGTTGCAAATTTACATAATTATTTGTAACATGTTCCTCCAGCTGTTTCTTATTAGTACCATTTATTTTTGCAGTCTTTTGTTGCCCTAGTCCCATTTTTCTTTGCGACATGTTGCTGTTATCAAATTCAAGATGAGCTAATATTTTTCATAAATCTTCATAAAATTGTAAAATGTTTCACTTTCAGCGTTTGATAATTTATCAGTTTTTTTGTGAATAAAATATTGGTTTAGGAGATTTGCAAATGACTGCATTGTGTTTTATTTATATTTTACACTGTGTCCCAGCCTTTTTAGAATTGGGGTTGTAGTTAAGATAATTCAATGGTTATTTTGTAAATGTTTCCCTTAGAGCAAAACAGATGATGAAGCAGGATATTCTTTAGGTTATGGCTATGATAACATGATTGATAAATCACTATCATTTGATTAAGCAGTGTCCTTGGGATCTCAGTCAGAATTACTCCTCAGTAATGACTTCCAGTTTGAACTGAATGAGGAAAATGAGAGAGAGGGGAGGGCAGAGTGTTAGTAAGGAGGAAGTGAGGGCAGCAATGAAGAGGATGAAGAGTGGAAAGGCAGTTGGTCCAGATGACATACCTGTGGAGGTATGGAGATGTCTAGGAGAGAGGGCAGTGGACTTTTTAACCAGATTGTTTAACACAATCCTGGAGAATGAGAGAATGCCTGAGGAATGGAAAAGAAGTGCACTGGTACCAATCTTCAAGAATAAGGGTGATGTGCAG
>VUQH01001715.1:8022-32356 GCA_015106775.1 Etroplus canarensis
ATGGAGAAGGTGCGAGGGATTGTTCAGAATAGTCCTAAACTTGGACAGCATCCTCCTTTCTGACAACACTGTCAGAGAGTCCAGCTCCACACCCACAACGTTACTGGTCTTGTGGATCACTTTGTTGAGTCTGTTGGCATCCGCTACTCTCAGTC
This sequence comes from Etroplus canarensis, assembly GCA_015106775.1. NCBI lineage: Eukaryota > Metazoa > Chordata > Actinopteri > Cichliformes > Cichlidae > Etroplus > Etroplus canarensis. The sequence goes on from VUQH01001715.1 coordinate 8,178, forward strand.
TGCTGCCCAAGCACACTACAGCATAGAGGATGGCACTGGCTACTACAGACTCATAAAACATCCTGACCATCATCCAGCAGATGTTGAAGGATCTTAAACAGCTCTGACGCCTCTTATAGATGGCTTCAGTGTTTTTGATGAAGTTCAGTTTATTGTCAGTGTGAACACAGAGGTATTTATAGTCCTCCACTATCTCCACACAGGGATCTCCGGTGTTTTTGTCTTTCTAATGTCCACAACCAGTTCTTTAGTCTTTTTCACATTAAGTTGCAGATGGTTCTGTTCACACCATGTGACAAAGGTGTCCACTACAGTCCTGTCCTCTTCCTCATCACCCTCTGTGATGCACCCCACTACTGCTGAGTCATCAGAAACTTGTGGAGGTGGCAGGTCTCTGTGCAGTAATTAAAGTCTGTGGTGTAGAGGGTGAAGAGAAAGGAAAGAGAACAGTCCTCTGTGGAGCTCCAGTGTTACTGACCACACTGTCTGACACACAGTGCTGCAGACACACATGCTGTGGTCTGTCAGTCAGGTAGTCAGTAATCCAGGACACAAGCATCACATCCACCTGCATCACTGTCAGCTTCTCATCAGAGCCTGATGGTATTGATGCACTGGATGAATCAAAGAACATGACCCTCACAGTGCTCAGTGGCTTATCCAGGTGACTGTAGATGATGGTGTCCTCCACTCCAATTTGGGGCTGGTAGGCAAACTGGAGTGGGTCCATTCGGTGGCTGACCTTTGGTCAGAGCTGGTCCAGGATGAGTTTCTCCATTGTTTTCATGATGTGTGAGGTTAATGCCACGGGTCTGTAGTCCTTAGGGTCACTGGGGCGTGACATCTTTGGCACAGGCACGAGGCACAACCTCTTCCACAGTACAGGAACCCTACTTTGCCCCAGGCTAAGCTGGAAAATGTGGTGCAGTATTCCACAAAGCTCAGAGGCACAAGCTTTGAGGACCATGGGCCTCACACCGTCAGGGCCTGAAGACTTCCCAGGATTGATCTTCATTAGCAGGCTCTGAATTTGATTGGCAGAGGTGGTGACAGGTGGGGGATGGGTATAGAAGTTATTCTAGAGGGTGAGAAGAGTGCCATGAGTCTGGTGGTTGAGACAGGAGGAGGCAATGAAGTTCTTTACAAGGGTCCACAGAGAAAATTCAGAAGGTTCCAAAGGTTTTTCAGAAGCCAACGGGAGGACTAGAGCATGGGTCAGGCTTAACTTACTGGCAAGTTCAGGGAGGCAGGGAACATTGGAAGAAGCAGCAGAGAAACAAGATAAGTTTTCTGAAGCAACACAGTGAGCGAGGCAGCAAAACATGTGACCTGGTGGCCACACTTACTACAGTGATTAGCTAATAATCTGGTGAAAACCTCAGCCTTAAATACTGCAGTGATGGTAACTGCAAACAGGTGAGACAGCTCAACTCCACCCATGATACACCCACACCTGAAAACTAAGCAGAGTTATTGCACACCCAACCAGACGCTGAGAATGACAAAGGGCAAGGAAGAGGGAGCGAGAGAGAGAGGGAGGCAGGTCAGTATCTGAAGGCTGGGGGAACATGACCCTGCCCAGTGATTTCACTGATGGAGCTGCCCAGTGATGAGACATGTTGTTTAAGCTGTCACATATAAGGCTGTATTGTCAGCATATAGTTGTAGTCTGATTTCCATGGAACATTCATAAACTGTCACATATAGGGCTGCAACATCAGCATACAGGCATAGTCTGATTCCTGTATAACACTCATAAGAACATCTGTGAGCAGGTACCACATGTTTGGACAAGACGTTCACCAGCTCAGAGTCCTGTTGCTGATGGAACCTAACAATACTGTGGTGTTCCAGAAAGATGGGAATTATGGTGACAACTGGAACTATGGCCAGGTGACCTTCAACCTGACGTCAGAGGCCGTGGTTAGTGACATCATGCTTGAATCATAATCTTTATTGTGATTGTGCAAAAGTTTAATGAAATTGTATGCAATCCCAACAATCTAACTATTCTATGAAACATTTTCCCCATGTACAAAAAATAAAGAGAATTTCTAATGAATAAACTAGTATAAAAAGATATATAATCATGTGTACATAAATCTGATTGCGTGTATATACACTTAGAGACAAAAGTCCACAAATCTTACAGCTGATCAATAAGTAATTGGTGTGACCTCTGACCCCTGCAGGTGGTGTTTGAAGCTCTGAAGAATGGCGGAATGATGAATGACATTGCTCTGGATGACATCACTTTGGCCTCTGACGAATGCAAACCTGGCCCCCCTGAACCCACCAATGTCCCGCCTCCAACCACCACACCCCCCATACCAGGTGAGACGCAAACCACACCCCCTACCAAATGGTACACAAACCACACTCCTTACTGCTTAGGACAAAGATACACCCCCTACCAGGTGACACACAAACCACACCCTCCATACCAGGTCAGATACAGACCACACCCCCTGCCAGGTGAGACACACACAGCGCATCTATTCCAGGTGAATTGAACTTGTCTGTCCAGTTTGATAATGTCTGTGTTAATTTTATGTACCTGCCATTGATACACCTGTGTTTGGATACTCTCTAACTCCATCCATCTGTTGTCTGATTGGTCCAGCTGACTGTGGAGGACCCTTTGACCTCTGGGAGCCAAACTCCCTTTTCAGCTCACCAAACTACCCACAATCCTATGGGAACGAGGCTGAGTGTGAGTACACCTGTCTGATTTCAACAAAAAAGGTGAGACCTGCTGTTGGAACCTCACCCGTCAGTAGGTGTTCATTACCCATAATGCTGTTCTGCTGCAGGTTTGTGGACTCTGCATGCTGTGGAAGGTCAGAATATTAAGTTGCACTTCCTGGACTTTGATGTTGAATCGGCCTATGATATGGTGGAGGTGCGGGATGGGGCGGGGCCTGACTCCACCTTACTGGGTGAGCGGGTGTTTTTCCCACAATCCTCTGCAGCTCTGTCCTCACCTGAAGGTGTACGGGTAAACTTATTCAGATCCAAGTATTGTTTTTATTTCAGCGGTCCTCACAGGTGATGGCCCCGCCAACGACCTGTTCTCAACAGCCAATCAGATGACAGTGTGGTTCTACACAGACGCATCAGGATATGGCCGAGGGTTCAGAGCCAACTTCACCTCCGGGGTCGGCCTGGGGTCACCAGGTGAGCTCATCAAAGGTGATGAGTTACAGTACAGTTATGTCAGTTATTGATCGATTACTGATGGATGGTGTGATGTGTGAACAGCTCCGTGTGCCGAAGGTCAATTCCAGTGTCAGACAGGAAGTTGTATCCATGGTAACAGTCAGTGCGATGGTGTGGTCGACTGTCCTGATGGCTCTGATGAAGCCCAGTGTGGTGAGTCACCGATAATCAATACACAAGATCAATATCTAAATGTTAAACTGCTCTGCATAACCCACATTCTCACTGTGTGAACAAAAACAGTGAGTTTAAATATTTTAAAAAGACCAATAGTGACCTGTCCAGGTGTCCTCCACCTGTCACCCTGTGACAGCTGGGATATGCTCCAGCTCCTCCCACAACCCTGACTCAGATAAGTGAAGGAGGACAGATGGACAGACAGAAGGTTTGATTAAAAAACAGTCTAAAGACAAATACATGGTTAAAACTGAGAAGTTTGTTTTTGAAAGTTGACAGTTTATTTTATATTTCATGAAGACGTGTTTGAATAAAGTTTATTTACAACATTTTTAAACGTCTGTTAATGGATAAAATCAGAATAATGCTGACACAGCACTTTTTACTAAGCCTCACTCACTCACACACACACACACACACACACACACACACACACACATACTCACACTGATGGATGCATCCAGAGCAATTTGGGGTTTAGTGTCTTGCCCAAGGACACTTCGGCATGTCGACTGGAGAATCCAGGGATCAAAGCCTCAGCCTTCCTGTTGGAAGACGACCCACTCTACCTCCTGAGTCACAGCTTAATGTGAGTCAGTCCTTTATTAATCCCAGGGGAAACTGTACAACAGGACAGCTGCTGGAACATCGGCTACACAGTGAGCTCATTTATTGAACTGACTGGGTGTAAGAAGGTCCTCCCAAAGAGGGTCATAGATGCAGATGAGGAGGGTGTCCTCTCTGTGGACAACTGTTTGGGCAGATCTTCCAACAGTTTAAGAATATGGTTCAAAATCTGATTCAGGAGAATATGTGCAGACAGGGAGCAGCTGCAGAGGGTGGATGTTGGTGGTGTTCAAGCCTTCAGACCTGATTTTGTGGTGGAGATCACTGCATGGGCTCAGGAAGACTTCTGAAAACCATCACAGCTCATCGCTGCGTCCACACATGAAGCTGAAAAGATCCTCAACCTTCTCTAGATCCAAGCTCGGTCAAGGTGGACTGAGCCCGAGTGAGAAACTATCCTGTGGTCTGACCAATCAGAAGCTGAGATCCTCTGTCCTCTGGGACAGCTGAACCATATCTACAGGTTTAGGAGGAACTGCTGTCATCCAGACCACGTCTGTTTCAGGAAAGGTCTTTCTGATTCCAGAAAATGATGAAGAAATCACACTGTCCTTGTATTCCAGGTATGGCTCATAGGAAGAGTCCAGCTCATAAACTGGTCTGCTGTAGTTCAGTCCTCTTACCCACCAAAAACATCTTCATGATACAATTAACACCAGAAAGGAGCAGCTAAAGTCCTACATCAACAAGAACATGTGGATACAGTAGTTTCTATAGCAGCTGAGAAGCTCACTGACACATTCTTATAAGAATCATGTGATCAAAAAGATCTCAGTTTGTCCGCAAACATATCAGCTCATTTTTTCTGTGGAAGTCTGGATGTGTTTTAGGGTTTCAGACATTGAAAGGAAGATGAGGTCCTCAGTTTGTGTTTGTGTGTCAGTTGTGTTGCAGGTAAACGGTTCCAGTCGGCTCCAGTTCCAGAAGGTCTCCTCTCTGCTCACTGTGTGTGCTGACACCTGGAGCTCTCACCTGTCCAACTTCACCTGTCAGTACCTCGGATACAGGTGACTGTCCCTCTTTGGAGTTTTCAGGACTTCTGCTCACAGGCTGCTAAACTAATAACTCAAAGTTGGACTTTTAAGCCCTGGAGACCACCACCGCTGACGGGTGACTCTGGCTGTTCCAGGTGGACTGAAGGGTCCAGTTGAAAGAGGAAATGTACAGAGTTCTGCTGACTCAGATCTGGGTTTTGTTCTCCTGCAGGTCTGGGGAGGCCTCGGTGCTGCCAGCTCGACCACAAGATTCACCATTTGCACTTGTCACAGTCAACAATCATGGGACCCTGGAAACAAATATCAGGTAGAAGTACAACCAGAACCAGAACAAAAAAGTTAAACCAGAACATGCACTAGAAATCAACGTAAACAGACAGAATACAATGAGCTGTAAATTATCTAAAGTTTATATTTCATAGAAAAGCTATGAACCTGTGACCTCAGATCAGTTTATGGTATCAGTGTCCACTTTCAAGCCGTATTAAATAAAACATTATGTTCCATGTCTAGTGGTGGTCCCCCTTTTTGGGAAAATGGACCAGAGGATCACACTTCTCAGCCCCCCTGGAAAGGTCTATGCCAGGTTGATGAAGAAAAAAGTCCATCTGTTAGCTGAACCCCAGATTCAGGAGGTTCTCAGGGGTGTATGGAAGTTTGCCCAACCAGTCTACGTGTGTGTGAACTTGGAGAAGGCATTTGACCACATCCCTCGGAATATCCTCGATACATAGTACTTTATACATTCTAAACTAGGAAATTCATGAATATTATGGGGGTACTTTGGGGTATAAGGTACTGGGCCCATTGCTGCGGGCTGTCCAGTCCCAGCACAACCGTAGGGAGGCCTTTCTTCACCTCACTGGCAATCAAACAAGGTCTCAGTGGGTGTTGAACTCCACCACAGCTGCCTTTTGTCACTGATTCTCTTCATAAATTATATGAACAGAGTTTCTAGGTGGAGCCAAGGAGCTGTTCTGTGATCTCAGAATCCTGCCTGTGCTTTTTTCAGATGATGTGGCTTTATCAAACACAACCTCCAGCTCACACCAGGACGGTTTGCAGCCAAGTGTGAAGCAGCTGACTTAGAATTGGCATCCCCTGGTCTGGAGCCATGGTGAAGTGTCCACTCCAGCTTGGGAGTGAATCACTGCCCCAAGTGGAGGATTTTTTGGGGGTCTTGTTTACAGTGTGGAAAGAGTGGAGTGGGAAATTGACAGATGGATTGGTGCAGCGTCTGCAATTATATGGATGCTACACAAGTCTGTTATGGTGAAGAAAGAGCTGAGCATGAAGGTGAAGCAGTCAGTTTCCCACTGGATCTGTATATTCCCTACCCTCACCTGTAGTCACAAGCTCTGGGTAGTGACAAAGATACAAGCAGTAGAAATAAGCTTCCTCTGAAGGCAGTCTGAGCTCAAGCTTAGAGATAGGCTGAGGAGCTCGGTCATTCAGGAAGAGCTCAAAATAGACTTCAAAAGGAGCCAGCTGACGTGGCTCAGCATCTGACCAGGAGGACTCCTGGGTGCCTGCTAGTTGAGGTGTTTGTGATATCTAAATTGAATGCCAGGAGGTGGTCCTGGAGAAGACCCAGGACATACTGGAGAGATCCGCTGGCTTGGGAACACCTTGGTGTCCCTCCTAAAGGAGGAGCCTGATGATGGATGGATGGATGGATGGATGGATGCTAATACTTTGTTCTGTTTTTGCAGTGAAACCTGCAGGAATGATGAAGTGATCTCACTGACCTGTAACAACCAGCGTGAGTACACTCAGAAACACTAACAGTTGATGTTAACACACACTCAGAAACACTAAGAGTTAACGTTAACACAAACCAACACTCACAAACATCCATCAGTCTGTCCATCTACTTTTTATTGCTTATACAGATTTGGGTCTGGGGGACACAGTCACAGCAGAGACACCTAAGCTTCCCTCTTCCCAGCCACCTCCCCCAGCTGATCCAGGGGAACACCAAGGCGTTTCCCAGCCACCTGAGAGAGATAAGCTCTCCAGCGTGTCCTGGGTCTGCCCAGTAAATCAACAGCTCCACATTCACACTTAGCACTCGTGAACAAGACCCCAAGATACCTGAAGTCCTACTCTTGGGGCGGTGACTCCTCCTGACCCAGAGTCTTCACTCCATGGTTCCAGCTGAGAACCATGGTGTCAGACCTGGAGGTGAAATTCTCATCTAATCTAATTCACACTCAGCTCTAAACCTCCCCAGGGCAAACTGCATAACCAGATCATCTACAAGAAGCAGAGAGGTGATCCCAAGCCCACCAAAGCAGAAACACTCTGTCACTTGTCTGTGCCCAGAAATTCTGCCCATAAAATTATGAACAGAAACTGTGACAAAAGACAGACCTGACAGAGCACTTTGACAGAATGTTGCAGAGGTGCTCCAACCAAGATAGCTGCACAAAACCCAGAGCCTTAAGAAACTTGGGGCAGATCTCATCCACCCCAGCGGCCTGACCACCAGAGAACTTTTAACATGTGGCTGCTCAGATGATTGTAAAATTAATTATCGACCTGCAGCCTAGGGCTTCCTGGTTCAACATATACTTGTGGATACCCTTTGCTAGAACATGGCAGTTGTAATGGACAAATTATGGTTTATGCAAATGTATGATAGCGCCACTCTGGTTTAGAACGGGCAGGCCATTCCACCCAGTCACATCCCTCCAAATCCCACTGTCCTTGCCCAAGTGAGTATTGAAGTCCCCCAGTAGGAAAATGGAAAATGGACTCCCCAACAGGGTGTCCCTTCCAGTTTCCCACCCCGAGACTCCAAGAAGGCTGGGTACTCTGGACCATCATTCAGCCCATAGTCACAAACAACATTCAGGACCCGCTTCCCTCAAAACTACCCCCAGGCCTGGCTCCAGGATGGGGCCCCAGTCACCCTGTACTGGCAGGGTAAATCGGCTTCTTGATTGAGAATTTAACGTAGGGATTTGTTGACCCACTCCCTTCCCCAGGACCAGATGGCCTTGCAAAGACTCTATTAGGGTAAACTGCCCCCAACAACATAGCTTTTAAAATCACTGGGGCCCAAAAACGCCTCCACCATAGTAAGGTGGTGATTGACGGAGGGGACACTCAGATACTCATAAAAAGAAAGCGTTCAATCCACACCGCATCTTTGTGGATGTATATTTCTGTGTGAAATGACCCTCTGTGTGTTCCAGCTTGTGGAGTCCGTCAGGTCACCAATATCTCGAGGGATGTGGACCAATCAGAAGGCAGGAGACCTGGTGAAGGTGAGATCATTAATAACATAAAGCGAGATTATCCCATTTGTTTCATTCTGACTGCAGTGAGATATGTTTACTCCTAACCATCAGGTGCTGTCCGAGTGGTGGGCGGGGCTAATGCAGAGAAGGGGGCGTGGCCATGGATTGTGTCTCTTCATTGGAATGGGCGCCACGTCTGTGGAGCCTCAGTGATTGGCAGTGATTGGCTGCTGACTGCTGCTCACTGTGTCAATGGGTGAGAGAGCAGCAGCCTGCAGGTGGCACAAACAGCTGCCTTGTTGGCGTTAAAGAAATAACGTAGGTCCATTTCTGTCTCCACAGGAAGAACGTGGACCTCCAGTCCTGGTTGGCGGTTCTCGGGCTTCACTCTCAGAGTGACCAGAACTCAGAGAACGTTCAGACCCGACGAATCAATCGCATTGTGTTCAACAAATGGTACAACAGACGGACCAAACAGGCCGACATCGCCATGATGCACCTGGAGCAGCCAATCAACTTCACCCGTCAGTAACAGCCTAAATGCACAGGTGTGGGCGGAGTCAGAGTACAGGGCACTGATGAACCTGAGTGTGTGTTTCAGAATGGGTCCAGCCGGTGTGTTTACCACCTGAAGGTCAGAATTTCACAGTGGGCAAAAAATGTTTTATCGCTGGCTGGGGACGAGACACTGATGGTGAGTAGCTCCATGGTCTGATCTTTGATCTCCACAGCCTCATGCCGTACGGCTGCACCTGTGTTCTGAGTTTAACACACAGATGAAAAATGAAGTCACTCCTAGAAACAACAAAACCAAAAAGGCAGTGACTAAAACACTCATGTTTAGGCTTCACTAACCACTGGGTGATGTCACTGTCCTATGAACTGTCTGATTTTACATCTTTCAGTGTGGACAAACTTTCTCTTTCCATCTCTCAGGTTCTCTCCCAAATGTTCTCCAGGAGGCCGAGGTTCCGCTGGTGGATCAGGATCTCTGTCAGCATCAGTTGCCTGAGTACAACATCACCTCCAGCATGCTGTGTGCTGGATACCCTGAGGGAGGGGTCGACACCTGTCAGGTAACCTCTCACCTGTGAACACAGGTTCTGTAGGATATGGAGAAAAGGACAATATGACCAGCAAACATTAATGCATAGTTACTTTTTACTTCACACAGTTGAGGCATGTGCAAAGGTTTGGGCACTCCACATGCTCAGTACTTAGTAAGACCCCCCTCTCAGTAGATCTTTTGTAGCAGCTAAAAATCTTTCAGTTTTGTCTGTAGGATTTCCTCCCATTCTTCTTTGACAGAACCTCTAGTTCTGTAATATCTTTGGGCCGTCTTGCATGCACATCTCCTCCAAGATCGACCCACAGATTTTCAGTGATGTTGAAGTCTGGGGACTGTGAGGAGCATTCAAAACCTTCACCTTGTGTTCCTTGACGTGGTCCATGGTGGATTTGGAAGTCTGTTTGGGCCAGAGTTCTATTGTAACTTCATCAGTCCACAGCACTTGTTTCCAAAAACTCCTCAGGGTTCTGTAGAAGTTCCATTGCATACCTTTGATGTTGGATTTACGATGAAGACACAGGTAAGGTTTTCTCCTACAGACTCTTCCATGAAGAGATCATTAGAACAGTGCTTGATCTTCCTGCAGCATCGAGTTTTAGAGAAACAGTGAAACGTGGCACAACGCCTTCATCCGTTTTATTACATTAAACGCAGACCAGCTGATGTTAAGTATTCAACATATATTTTGGCCCTCAGCGGTACCCATAGTTACCTTGAGGTCCAATCACTAACCTGAGCTACATTCAGGTAGGCTGTACCTGTTAAAGCAGGGGTCTCAAATTCAAATGAGCTGGGGGCCACTGCCACACTGTCATCTCCTTGGAGGGCCACTTTATTGTTCAAATAGTGACATTTCTGAAAATTTAGTGTTTTTTATTTCAAATATTGTATAATGATACAAAACTACAAACAGTGAGCACAACGAACTTACAAAAACAAACACATGACAGCATTTCTGAATTATTTTCTTCATATTTAACAAAATAAAAATGCAGACATAATTATACACATTAGTTTTTGACTGTTAGTGTAAACAGTTTTCCTTACAAATAACTTTCTCTCACTGAACTAACAGTCAGTCCCTCATCATATTTGTGCTTCTGCTCATTTTTTCTTAATGCTACAGCAAAAACATTTAAAAAGCAGCTTGTTTGATTTTATACAGTTTAAACAGAGCAAATGTTTTTTTATTAAACCCTGAACAACTTTTTTAAACCTTGTAATGAGCTGACAAATGAATACATGTGAACTGTACGCCTTGCTAGACACCTGATAGCACCTCTGCTCATATAAATAAAACCATGAGATAAAAACTAATTAAATATTAAACAGAGGTACATTTATATACACCTCTATTTGAACACATTTCACAGTGAATACAAATATTGTCCTTTCATAACTTATTTAAACCTTGCAATGAACTAATAAATAAAATACCAGAGAATATTTGTACTTTACTTCTTGCTAACACAGCTGACAGCACTTCTGCTCATTCTGTCTTCATATTAAATAAAAAAACTCAAACAGAAGTATACATTTGTATCTGCATTTTTAACAGTTAGTGCAAATTTTTTTTAAAAGAACTTATTTTAACATTGCACATCTAACAAACACTTTATCCCTGAGTCCATTCATGCTTTATTTCTTGCCAGATACTTGGCAGTGCTTCTGCTCACACAGCTGAGCCACACTGACTCTGAAATCCTGAGTGCGGCTTCAACATGGGCCTCTGTAATCCCTGACCTGTACTTGCTTTTATTAAAGTTTAATGTAGAGAACAGTTTCTCACACATTTGTGCTTACAAAAAGGCACATTACAGGACTGAAAACTCTGGACAGCTCTGGTAATGAAGCAACCAGTCCATTTTTTTTGCCTGTCATGGACGATGCTCCGTCGGTGGTAACGCCCATTGGTCTGTTCCACGGCACACCAAGCCGCTCAATCACACCACACAGCTGCTGACATATATCTTACTTTGGAGTGGCCAAACATCAGGCACAAACTCAGCAACTCTCCTGTCGCCTCAAACTTGTCATCAACACCCCTGATGAAAACTGCTGACTGAGCAGAGTCAGTTCTGTCAGTACTTTCATCAAGTACCACACAGTATGCAGTGAAGCTGCAGTGATACATTAATCAGTTAATGCCGTCCTTCAGATACCGCCCTTCAGTGAATGTCTGGCCTGCTTTGGAGAGTAATTCACAAACCATGTAACTTCAGCTGCAGCATCAGCGTCCTGCAGGCTTTATGGAAAAGTTCTCCCTGATACAGTAGTCCTCTCTGTAGCTGCTCGGTTTTTCCTGTCATCTGCCTCGCTGTTCTCAAAAATGCTCTTCATGTTTAGCGTTAAATGATGCTTCAGATTATTTTCCTGCAGAACAGCAGTTTTCTCCTTACATATCGTTAGCCTCATACCATAATTGCCTAAGTCATTTTTTTGCCAAATTGTGATATCTGCCTAACTAAAGCAATGACATTGTTTTTCTTGTGTTTTTCCTTGTTTTCCAAAAACACTGAAATATGACTTGGGCAATTATTCTACGAGGCTAACGATATGAGGCAAAACACATTTCTACCGAACTCAGAAAAAGAGAAAATACAGCGTTGTCTATCTTTCTTCGAATCTCCTGTTTCTGGTCATCCACTTTTCTTTTGGTTTGGAAAGCAACATCTCCTGCTGGTCTTCTTCAGATAATATTTGTATCATCAGTTTACTACTTCTTTTTCTCCTTCTTCTTCTCCTGTTTCTGGTTCTCCTGCTCCCTCTTCGTGTTATCTGCTCTGGAGCGCCCACCGGAGGGACATCTCATTACAGTCTCTGCCTGATCCCATCAAAACTGCACTTTGAATTATTTTGCATTTACATTTTTTAAAAACTGTTTAATCATTTAAATTGCACAAGAAATGGTTGTCTTAATTCTGGAAAAAACGAAGATTACATAAAAATAAGTTAAAGGGCCAAACTGTATTATGGTTTTGACGTCAAGTTGCAAGTCGGAAGTGGCCCGGGGGCCGGGAGTTTGAGACCCCTGTGTGAAATGATCCAATGCAGACTTCAGGTGAGAAGGTGATCTGAGTACTGATTGGTCCATCAGTGGCAGGTTAATAAAGTGTGTGTCACTGTGTTTTTGTTAATAAAGTTTAAACACGGTGTTTTTCAGGGTGACTCTGGCGGTCCTCTGATGTGCCTGGACGATGGAAGCTGGACTGTGATTGGTCAGTCACACACACTCTGACACACACTGAATGAGAAATCATAAGCTACACATCAGGTTTGAAGGAATGCCGCTTTCTGATTGGTTCCTCACAGGGGTGGCCTCATTTGGGATTGGCTGTGGGCTTCCTCAGAGACCGGGGGTCTACGCTCGAGTCTCGGCCTTCGCCTCCTGGATCGCCCAGATCAGACGCTCCTCCACCTCCTCCTCAGACTTTCAAGAGTCTCTGTGATGCCCTTCATGTTCAGTTTAATTTATAAACATGAGTCAAATATGTGAAAACATCCCTTTTATTTGTATTATTTAATGATCAGCTGGATCATGTTGGTGTAATACCCACCTATGTCAGCAGGTGGCAGCTGAACACTGATTATTTGGAATAAACTCATCAGACCTGAGAGCTTTTCATTTTTATTTATCTATTAAAAAGGCAAAATGTACAAAGATCTGAATATAATAATAAAGCACTTGAACTGTTTGTGTCAGACCAACACAAACATGAACTCGTTAATATACTGTTTGTCAGTTCATTCATCAGTTAGAACGGTCTGCAAACCTCCACCAGGCTGAAGAATCCTTCTAAAGATCCTGGATCCAGATCCAGACCAGGCTCTGGACTGGGCCAAGCCCCACCTTATGATCCTGCTAACAGGCAAAGAAAGTCTCCTAGGTGGAGGTAATATTGAAGGCAGTGACAGACTAAATTATATCTGACATCACCACTCCTGACTGCTGGGTTTTCATAAACCCCGCAAATTTGGTCCAGAACCGGAAGTGGCGCCATCTTGGAGATATAGCTCTTTCAAAACAGGATGCACAGGCAGTCATGGACAAAACCTCAAAATTTCACTATAAAGCTTCAACGTCAGACTGCAAAAATTCACACACATCTGCACAGCTGTACAGAGAGACTGGACACCAAAGAAAAAGAAAGTTATATGAAAAAACTAAAGTTAATTGGGGATGAAGATCCTATGAAAAGGATCTTAATTTGTTCAGCCGGAGCTTGAAATGTTGCCCCCTGTAAATTTATCCTTTGTCACAGCCAGTGACATGTCTGCTCTCCCTGATTTTTACAACTTTGGACAGATGGTAGTACTGTTGACGTTTTTCTCTGTCTGAGCGACTGTGACAGCTGAGAACACGGCAATAGTTAACCATATTGCTTATTCTTTTTCAACATTTGCAGAAAACTGTTTTTCATTGTTTGTTTTGACTGGTATCTCCAACATGGCCGACTTCCGGTTTGGTGACGTCACGTGAAGACACTCTATAAAACTATGATACACATCAGAATGAAATCAGCATCTCCTAACGATCAATGTTTCTGATGATGATGCTGTGGAGCAGACAGGTGGGTGAGAACAGGTAGAGCAGAGAACCTGTCCAGCTATCATCCAGTCTGAACTTCTCGTTGGTCTTAGTGATTCAGTAACGTGTTAAACCATCTCAGAGCAGTACAAGCACCTCAGACATCCAGCAGGTCAATGCTCTGGTTCTATTTCAGCCTCAGGCTAAACAGGTGTAGCTTCAGACACTAGAAGATGGACTGAAGTTCTTCCAGTTCTTCTGATCCACAGGTGAACCTAACACTAACCTGGTGGCTGTTGGGAGGTTAGCACATGATTCTGTTACTGTGCTCATGTTAGCATGGTGTGATACTGAGTCTGTCTGCTCAAATACTTGATCCTGGATCCACAGAGCAGCACACCTCTCTGATCCTGGTTCTGTTGGAGGTCCCCACTGTTAAAAGAGAGTTTTTTCTCCCCATAGTCTCCCAGTGCTGCTCATCTGGTTTGGTTTCTGTCTTTAATGTGAATGCTGCTGTAAGAAAAACAGAGGATGGGAAAGATGAGTCAACCTTCAGTCTCCATCAGATGGACACAGCTCAGTTCAGCCTCAGCTTCTCATGGAACTTTTTAAGAACTTCATCAGTAGGATTGTCTTTGGTTATCTGCTCCACAACTTGACGAACTCCTCTCTCCAAAGCTCGATAGTATCGCTTCACTTCTTCCAGCTCAGCCTGCAGGTCTTCCTCCACCTGCCGTTTTTCCTCCTGAGCCTCCTTCAGCTTCTTCTCATACTTTGACTCCACAGCTTTGATTTGCTCCTCCAGCTTCTTCTCGTAGAACTCTCTGAGCTCTGACTCTCTCTGTTTCAGCATCTCCTCCACCTCCTGGTAGGTGTAGTTGGAGTAAAACTTTCCTTCATTATTAGCCACCAACTTCTCCACCTTCTTCAGCAGATCCAGGACCTGCCCACGATCATTGGCTTTGAGGTTGTTGAAGACATGATGTCTGTTTCCAGCCTTCTTCAGGACCTCCTTCAGCTCAGGTCCTGCTCCTTTTAACATCTCATCAAAGTCTCCCGTCACTTTGTCTCCATGCGTGAAGAGGATGATGGTGTACTTCCAGGCACCCTCTCCAAAGATCTCCTCCACCTTCTCCACAGCATTTTTGTCCTCTGCTGTGAAGGGTCCCACCGCGATGACCAGCAGGATGGCGTGGGGCCCCGGGGCTGACATGTTGATGCACTTGGAGATCTCCCTCTTCACTGTTTCATCAGCCTGAATGGTATCAAAGAGGCCGGGGGTGTCGACCACAGAGACCCTCCTGCTGAACACCTCCTCCTGCTGCTTGGCACATTCAGCGGTCACTGAGGAGAAAAAAACAAGTCTTTTAAACTTTCACTTCATGGAAACTTGGCTTTTCTACATGTAACAAGCCAACATTTCATCCTCTTTAAAACTGTACTTATAGATAAACATGATCTACTCAAACGCACAATGTTAACACAACTCTTCTGAGGGGACACTGTGGCATTCCCAAGCCAACTGAGTCATAATGTCTCCAGTGTTTCCTTGTTCTGCTGAATCCTCTGACTTGTTCTTTCAGTAACTACCCAGAGCTCATAACGACAGTTGAAGGTAGGAATGTAGAGGTAAGACAGGTAACAGATTCACTTTAACACCCAGCTCTGTCCCCTCTTCTAGCTGCAATATTTCATCACATTCTGAGAAGTCTGTGTAGCCTGCGACCTTATGGTAATTAACTTTACAATACACAGGACAAGATAAAAATGCTCTGCAGTCCCACATAAAGAGGGACACCTGATCACCCTGCCTACAGCGTACAGGAGTGTGTGTGTGTGTGTGTGTGTGTGTGTGTGTTACCTGAGGAGTGACCAACCACTGCTCTGAAGGCATCTCTTCCCAGG
Source organism: Etroplus canarensis (assembly GCA_015106775.1). Taxonomy (NCBI): domain Eukaryota; kingdom Metazoa; phylum Chordata; class Actinopteri; order Cichliformes; family Cichlidae; genus Etroplus; species Etroplus canarensis. The sequence continues at coordinate 23,943 of VUQH01001715.1, forward strand.
ATGGTGTTCCCACTGCAGCTCTTCCCTACTCCAGTCTTCCCAACCAGAACCAGTCGGACTGGAACACAGAGACACTTTCTCAGTCCACATTGAACGGTTTGAGTGTGTGTGTGTGTTTGTGTGTGTGTGTGTCTTTACAGAAACATCTGGACTTACAGGACGGGGGCTCGTCCTTACTGTTTTTCCTCCTCCTTCCTATCAAAAACAGATGGATTTGAAGAAAATGATAAAAATGCAGCAACAACAAAACATTTGAGGTGAAGAACTTGTGGTCAGATGATGAGTTGATTAACATGTTGAAAAAGAGCAAGAATAAGTCAGACGTCTTTAATAATAATGAGCCTGTTTCCTTTCCATTCACTCCAGCACATAAACCTACAGACCCAGAATCAAAATCTGCTCATTCACATCTTTATTTACAGAAAAATATTTCTATAAAGCAGCCAACAACAACTCCTGTGAGTCCCTGCTGACTGTCACACCTCCACTGTGACAATCGGGTCTTCATACCTGAGTCAACCTGTTCTGGTTTCAGCCCACACACTGAAATACAGAAACTTTCATTTTCCTTAAATCATTCAGATCCTCCTCATCACTTTTTATTTTTTTAACCTTTATTTACTGAAGAGGAGAGTCCAGCCATTGGGTGAACCTCGGCCTCAGGAGGAACAATGTGGTTTTCGTCCTGGTCGGGGCCCATTGGACCAGCTCTTTACCGTCTTGAGGATCCTTGAGAGGATAAAGAGCACAAAACACGTCTAGATGTGGAGAAGGCATTGGACATTGGACTGTGTCCCTCGTGGTATCTTGGGGGAGGCTTCCGGAGTATGGGGTATTGGGCTCATTGCTGCGAGCAATCCGGTCTCTGTACAACCACTGTGAGAGTTTGGTTCGTATTGCCAACAACCAGTCAAACGTGTTCCCAGTGAGTTGGACTCTGCCAGGGCTGCCCTTTGTCACCGATCCTGTTCAGAACTTTAATTGACAGGATTTCTAGGTGCAGACAAGGAACAGAGGGTGTCATGGTTGGTGGCCATAGGATCTCATCTCTGCTGTTTGCGGATGATGTGGTTCTGATAGCTTCATCGAGCAATGACCTACAGGCCTCGCTGGACGGTTTGTTACTGAGTGTGCAGCAGCCAGGATGAGAATCAGTACCTCCAAGTCTGAGTCCATGGCGCGCTGCCGGAAAAGGGTGGATTGCCCTCTCCGTGTTGGGGACGAGGTCCTGCCCCAAGTGGACGAGTTCAAGTATCTCAGGGTTTTATTTGCAAGTGAGGGGAGGATGGAGCGGGAGATGGACAGACAGATCAGGGCAGTGTCTGCAGTGATGTGGACGTCGTACCGATCTGTGGTGGCGAAGAGGGAGCTGAGCTGTAAGGCAAAGCTTTCGATTTACTGGTCGATCTACGTTTCTACCCTCACCTATAGTCATGAACTTTGGGTAGTGACGAAAGAATGAGATCATGAATACAAGCAGCCAAAATGAGCTTTCTCTCACCCTTAGAGACAGGGTGAGGAACTCAATCATCCAGGAGAGGCTCAGAGTAGAGCCGCTGCTCCTCCACATCCAGAGGAACCAGCTGAGGTGGATCATCTGATCAGGACACCACCTGGACGCCTCTCGATTGAGGTGTTTCCAGCACGTCCCTCTGGGAGGAGACCCCGGGGCAGACGCAGTGTGACCCTAAAATGTTTCATCATGGCAGGAGAAAACCTGCCCCAACATGGGGAGAACATGTGGACTCCACACAGAAGGGCTTCAACACAGGACCCTCTTACTGTGAGAGGAAGAAGATAAACTGTATCAACAACCTAATGAGGAAATGACATCTGTTTGTAGGTACACACACACACACACACACACACACACACACACACACACAGCAATGAGAGAACAAGGCAGCCCAATGCGGGTATCAGGGAGCACAGAGGGGGTTCGGAGCCTCGCTAAAATCCTGCGTGGGTGTTTAAACAGTTTGAAACCGTCAGTGGAAGTGTCTGTACGGACGCGGAGCGAAAGTGAAAGTAAGAATAAAAAGTGCCTCACAGAACCGGACAGAACGAACCCACAGTCGGTTTGTAACCCTGTGATCCAGTCAGGCTGAACGGCTGCTCGGTTCTGTTCGGATAAACCGGGTCAGGGTCTTTAGATCCAGACTAACATAAATCAGACTCACCGGGTTCTGCGCTCGCTGCCATTTCCCGTTTTCTGCTTAAACACACACACACACACACACACGGTATGTACGTCCTCTGCCAGCCTTCAAAATAAAAGCCTCTCCTGTAGCGCAGCCTGAACCGTGCAGGATGAACTCAGTCATGATGAACCCATGTTCTGAACACCAGCCAGTGTCCCAAGCCCGGGTCAATGGGAAGGGCATCCGGCGTAAAACCTCTGCCAAATTACCAATGCAGATTAATCTGCTGTGGCGACCCCTTGGTGGAGAATACAAGGGAGCAGCTGAAAGGTGCATGTATACTTAACAGAGTGTATGCAACACCAGTAATTTTTCCCCAGGAATTAATAAAGTTCTCTGATTCTGACTGTGATTAATGTGACCTCTTCTGTCAGCCAGCTGGATGAAGACACAGGAGGAGGAGAGGAAGACCACAGAGAAGGTTGATGGATGTAGTGAAGGAGGACATGTTGGTGTGAGGGATGAGGATGCAGGGACAGGGTGAGATGAAGACAGGTGGTCTGCTGTGGAGACCCCTAACAGGAGCAGCTGATAGAAGAAAAACTCGTGTTTTATTTTGAAGGCGAGGTTTCCGTCAGAAACTTTTTCCGTCAGAATCGAAAGTTAAGAAGACAACATGGAGGCAGGAAGACAGAGCTCCGCCTCTCTTCATGGTGGATCTGGTTAAAATGCTGGTGAGTCCCGCAGCGATCCGGATCAGTCGGGACCGGAACGTGCGTTAGGATCTAAACGGTGACTGCTGGTCCGGGTCTGTGAGGCAGACTGGTTCAGGGTCTTCCCAGCAACGCCTGGGGGTTTCTGGTCGTGGTTGGAAAAATAGTTTCAGAATTTTGAGGGAGGCAGTTTTGAAACGTTGATCCACGTTGTTGCAACTCTAACCGTGTCCTCTGTGTTCCCTCAGCATGCTGTCTCATTCAGTAGGGACTGGCATCCGGATCCACATCTGGTTCACCTCTGTCTGCAGGAATGGCTGCAGGAATCGCTGCAGGGCCGATGCGCAAACACTTTCTGCGGAAGAGAGTGCTGAGCTCTAAGGCAGGTCCTGATCCAGATCTCACCATCGTCCTCCTGGGACAGGTCGGAGTGGGTAAAAGTGCTTCAGGAAACACCATTTTAGGACGGTCAGCGTTTGAGTCTGGGACTGCTTTTGGACCAATGACAAAATCCATCAGACAGGAAACAGGACAAGTTTCACAGAAACAGATTCGAGTGATCGACACTCCGGGAGTGTTAGAGTCAGAGGAGGAACTGAAAACCTTCTGTCGGGACCTCCTGAGGTCTTCCGTCCCTCTCCTGTTCCTGGTGGTGGTTAGAGTTGGTCGGTTCACAGATGAGGAACACCAGGCTGTGCAGGCAGCGATCAGAGTTCTTGGAGAGAACGGCCTGGCTAACAGCTTCCTGCTCTTCACAGGTGGTGATAGTTGTACCATGCCACTGAAGGAGTTCATCTACCAGTCCAAGAGAAGCTTACTTCAGGATGTTGTTAAGCAGTTTGGGGACAGATATCATCTGTTCAACAATGAAGCAGAAGACCAGAACCAAGTCAAGGAGCTGCTGGAGAAGTTTGATCACCTCAGGACCTCTGAGCTGCCGGGTTTCACACCTGAAGGTAGGTTAAAGTTAAACCCAGGCTCCTTCAGATGTGGCAGGTAGAAACCTGTTTAATGTGCTGTGTGCTTTTTGGGTTCAGGTTCCTTATTTGGAACCTTTGCTGTGGTGAATCATCCATCCTCAAACCCCACAGACATCAGATCAGCAGAAAAGAACAGAAGAAGTCTATAATTATTAGACCAGAGTGATGCTGCAGATCATTCTTAGTCACTGTTAGCATATGAAGTGATTTCTGCTGTGTGGAGTCAGCCACAGACCAGACCTTTCCACATATAGAGTCAGCTGATCTCACTTTTCTTCCACATGTGAACAGGAACCTGATTTCTAGCCTGCTCCACATTCAGTCGTCTGTTTTTATTTCATCCTGTTCTTATTTTTCATCTTCAGCTCCTCACTTGTCTGTTTCTGTCTCTCAAACGCGGATCCAGGTGTCACCATCGTCCTCCTGGGAAACACCGCGGTGGGTAAAAGTGCTTCAGGAAACACCATCTTGGGAAAACAAGAATTTGAGTCCAAGCCTTCCCTCAAACCAGTGACCACTGGATTCAGACAGGAAACAGCTCGAAGGTTTGGGAAACTCCTGCGAGTGATCGACACTCCAGGAATCTTAGGATCAGAGCAGCAGGTTCAAACCTACTGTGAGGACCTCCCCCAGTCCCACAGACCTCTTCTGTTCCTGCTGGTGATCAGAGTGGGTCGGTTCACGGAGGAGGAGCAGAAAGCTGTGGAAGCAGCCATCAGAGTCATCCGGCCTCGCTGGTTTGAAAACAGCTACCTGCTCTTCACTGGAGGAGATGCCTTAAAGGGGAAACCTCTGCAGAACTTTATCTCTGAAGATGAAGGAGGTTCTCTCCATCAGCTCGTTCAGAGGTTTGCAGGGAGAACTCACCTGTTCAACAATGAAGACGGAGGAAGAGAGCAAGTCAGAGAGCTGCTGCAGAAAGCAGGTAACCTTCTGTTTCTTCTGTGTGTCCACCTGCTGTCAGCAGCTTATTTAAACCACCACCTTCTCAGGCTTGATGTAGTAGTTTGTCTGTCAGTAGAGGCGTGCTTATTCTGAATATTTAGAACTAAATGTCTGGAAGAAAGAGTTCTAAGAGGGAAAAGGATTAGATGTGTGAAGGTCAAGTGGTCACAGTTCATTCAGGTTTGTGTGTGTTAGTGTGGTGTGGAGCTTGTTAGGGATCGAGCTGCTTTTTAGAAATATAGGTTTTGACAGACTTAGTTTAATGGCTGCTTTGACTCAGCAGTGAATGGATCCAGAACAACCACATATCACATGAAACAAAGAGCAGAACCTCCATCTGAATCCAGAGGAACCGAGGAACCTGACTGTGAGTCAGTGAGGAGCAGGAACGTCATCTTAAAGAACAGGAGAACAATAATCGCCTGAACATTTCCTTCATCGGGATACAATGTGATTAAAGTCGTCCTTTGTGTTAATATATAAATGTTCTCCTGTCTCTGACTGAGTGGACCAGCTCTTCTTGTTTCATAAGATGACCTTCATGCTCCACACTGACTCTCAGTCAGGTTCCTCTGGTTTACCTGTTGCCATGGTGACTCCTGGTATCAGGGCTGCATTGATGATGCTTCGGCCTTCATGGAAGCTCAGCGTGTTGAAGCTGCTTCCTGGAACAGAGCCCTGCTTTGTGTCACTTGTGTGATGTTCATTTGACTGAGCTGTAATGGTTCATGGTGAGGATACGTTCCGTTAAACAGTCACAGAGCTCAGGAACTTACTGAGTGCAGCACAGGTGTGACCAGCAGAGGGCGCTCTAGGTTCTCAGGTGTAATATAACGGTCACTTCTTCATCACAGCTGCAGTCTAACATCACTGTGTCTTCTGTCCTCCAGCTAATTGTCTCGTGGCATCGCTCAGCCGGGTGGACAGGAGGCTCCTTCTGATTGGTCTGTGTGGAGGAGGACGGAGCTCAGCAGGAAATACCATACTGGGTTCGAAACAGTTCCTAGCACGGTCTGGATTTGAACCGGTCACATCTGAGGTGGTTTGTGAGTCAGCAGTGGTGGAAGGTCACCGGGTCACAGTGGTGGACACTCCTGGATTCTCAGCCAGAGACACAGATCCACATCAGATAAGTGAACGATTCAACAAGATGAGAGAAAAGTCTGAACCAGGACCACATGCTGTGGTGTTTGTGGTCAGGATAGGAAGGATGTCCAGAGAAGACTCTGCCCTCATCAAAGCTCTGACAGGGATGTTTGAGAGTGATGGTGGCAGATTCTCCATGGTGCTTTTTACTCATGGAGATGAGCTGAGAGGTCAGTCCATTAACGAGATGATCCAGTCCAACAGCTGTGTCAAACAGCTGGTCTCCAGGTGTGAGGACAGATTCTGTGTGTTTGACAACACAAAGGGAGACAGACGGCAGGTCAGAGAGTTCCTCAGTAAAGTAGACGAGCTGGTCACAGAGAACCGAGGACGACACTGGAGACTTAATGTATGGGAGACTGGAGCAGACTGGCAGGATGAGGAAAGGTCTGATCTTCACCACATGCGCAGGCACAGAGACATGGAAATACACATGCGCAGGCACAGAGACATGGAAATACACTGGCACAGGCACATGGGAATACATAAGTTCATGCACGGGCACAGGCACTTACACAGCTGGGTACGCGGCGGCATGGGTTTTCACTTTGACATATTAGAGGACGACTCTGACTCTGACTTTCACACACTAGACATCTGTTGTCAGTGTTTCTGTAGGGTGGCCTGCAGACTGGATGAAGTCTACAGAATCACTGACTGACTGGTGGATGTAGGAGGTGAGGGGTCATCAGTGCAGCAGAAAGTGAGGCTCTGTATGGTTGACTGCTGCAGATCTCAGAGTCCCGCTGGAGGTCCAGGAACTGCAGAAATCCTGACGATAACCAGACACACGGAGCTCCTGAAGCTGGAAGATCTCCTTCAGTTTGTTCTCTCTCCTACAGACTCATCGCCTTTAACTCTGTAAACTGGACCACACGCCTCAGTGGGTCTTTTCTGGCCCCTGGGTCTTATGTTCGATCCCCTGCTGTGATTGTATGTTCTAAACCTCTGTCACATGTAAAGACTGTAATAAAATGATGGCTGAGACAGTAAAAGAACAGGAAGTTCTGTTGTTTTGTGTTGGTGTGGATTCTGACCTGAAGGAGGCGATGCAGAGCCAAAACCTTTTTACAGCAGAAGAAGAAACAGTCAATAGGTTGGGTAAGGTTGCACAGAGGGTGTGTCCCAATTCAGAGGCTCCTCCAAATGCGTCCTCCTTTTCCTCAGATTTGAAGGATGCATCAGGTGGATCCTTCGCAGCCTTCCATATCCCAAGATGCATTGAGCGCCGGTGAGCTCTGAAAATTTTGAGAAAAAATGGCGGATATTTCAAGCCAGGCGGCAGAGGAGTAAACTTTTTAAAGTAAGTATTATTGGATTTATTTCATCTCAAATATGCAGCGATACAAATGTTAAAGTAACAAAGAACCTAAAACGTTATATTTGGTCAAATTTCAGCTAAGATTTGTGACTTTAATGTAGTCGCTGTTTAACGGTCTGACAGTTTTATTAAACTTTTAAACATCAGAGGTTCAAACGTTAATCTTCCACAGATTCAGTCTGTTTTAATAATGTGGAGGTCAGAGGTCAGGTTGTGTTGCTGTCTGGTTTAAACTCAGTTAATCACAGCTGATGTCAGCTGGTTTGATGGACAAACTTGTTAAACTGACAGAGGACAAAAGTGATTTATTGACGGGGACAAACACTGGACCACAGCAGACACTTTGTCCCAGTTCAACCAGTTCATTTGTCTCTGTCTGAAGACAAACTGTGATAATTAGACAGTAAACTGTCTGTGCTGTTTTTAGACCACCTGAGTCTGTCACCTTCACCAGCATGTCTGCAGGATCTTCTGTCTGTCCTGTGTCCTCTCTGATGTCTCATAGAGTATGTAGATGTGATCTGAAGTTAAAAGTCTCTTTTAATCCTCTAACTTACTGACTTCTGATAAGCCTTTATTATATTTGGAGCTCATTTTGTTCACTGACACGATTGATTTTCTTTGTCTTCGGACTGCAAGTGTCCAGGGTCAGGAGGGACCAGGAGACACACTGGGCTGTCATGTGTCTTCAAGCTGAGGTACTAAGGCTGTCCACCCCAGAAGTCACATCAGGACACATTCAGCAGTGTGTGAAGAAGAGGAAGAGAGGGAGAGGAGGACATGATGACAGGATGTTGTCTCTGCTTGAGGGACATAGAACATTTCAAACTGTTGCTGAGTTTAATGCTTACTGTCTTCACAGGTCTGTCCAACTGTTTCTAACATCAAACATCAGAGGGACAAACTATAACAACTTTTAAAGTGACAAAGAAGAAAACAGATCAGCTGTTTTTATTGGATAAATGTCCTTTATGTAAATGAGCAGAGAGTCCTGGTAAGTCTGCTGGACATGGACAGACTGTCCAATAAAGACCCTCCTGTCCTGTCACTGGGACATCATCTGTCTCTGCTGTCCACAGCATGATCATCTATTTATTTATCCATAATCTATCATCATAGTTAATATCAAGTATAGTCTGTGATCACTGTGAAAAATACTTTATGTAAA
>VUQH01001716.1:0-14453 GCA_015106775.1 Etroplus canarensis
CTGGGGCCTGGATCTCCTTCATGCCTGCTTCATGTCCTGGGGGGCGGGGCTATGGCTCCCCACACCTACTATTAGACATTTACATGGAGAAACCTTCTGAATACAAGCGCGCTCACTCACACAGGTGTGCACACAGGTGTGCACAAGGGCTTTCATAGACACACACTATCTTCCTTGATTGCTTTTAAGCATATCGTGCATTGTCGGTCTTGTGTGCAGCTCAGTAACATTCAGTATTTACTGTTACTGATGCTTATCTAGGTTGTTGCTATGGATTGTATGTTTGTAGATCATATGTCTGTTCTTTATTTTTCAGTTGCAGTATGCTTATTACAGATGCAGTGATTGGTATCTTAATGTGCACTCTTCTTCTTTTCTCTTCTGTTTCTCTCTTTTCTTCTTCTTTCTTTTCTTTTCCCTACCTGTCTGTCCTGGCAATAAATAAAGAAAGAAATGTATCAACAAGAGGAGGCCATAGAGTTTATGGAGCTCCTTTTGGCAAATTAAATGTGTTTGGCACAACAAAGCATTCAGACCATGATTCTGCTTGCTAATGCCGCCAGACAGGACAGGTTAAAAAAAAAAAAATACTTCAACACAGTTCTACAATTAAGCTGTGAAATACATTTTAAGGAATTTCAATGCAATCAAGGATCAACTTGTCATACAACCTGCTGTACAAGCCCCTGTATATTAAAATGTAATTAACTAAACAATTTAAACTGCGGCTGGGTTCTGTTTTTATAGTATTACTCAGACTAGTTGATCACCATTACCCAGCAAACATCTTGAGGTTAAATAACCATCACTTGGTAATTTTTTTGTCTAGTGTCTAGTTGTGGTTGAAAGATGAATCTAAAATGAAAGATGAACCAGTGTTGCAGACACTCCCTCCATATCAGAAAGAAGAAGTTGTTGACTACTCCCTTGATGTTGCTAGATTTTTGAGTAAGAGAAAGATTGTGTTTAGGAATTGTTTTCTGCATTCTCTACTGACTAGAATAAATCCAAATAAGCAAGACATTTTCGATAGAAAGAATGAGAAAAAGTCCTCCCCCTTAGTTGTCCAACTAGTTGTCCAGATTAGTATTAGTATTAGGTTGTCCAACCTGGTAATCTCATACTCCAAAGCCCATTGTTTTTATCCTCCTGGGCTACATAATTTTACTGCACAAATACATCATCCTTGAGCTTATGATGCCGACATTGGGGCAGAGGGGCAATGATTCTAATCGTCCAGTGTATTAAGTTCACAATGCAAAGAATAAGATAAACAAAAGCTACAATAATGGTAGTCTGTGTATGTGGAGAAGACGTGATGTGGATGTGCACAACGATGCACTAACCAGATTATCTTGCTGAAAAAAGAAAACAAAGAAAAGGCTATTTAATTCCTTCACTGGAATCATCTGACCAATATCTCTTTCTTAGTAAGCTTTATTCTGTGTGCAAACGTGAACATTCGTCTGTCTACAGTTCAGTTATTGCCATTGTACCACAACCACTTTTCAACCATGTTTGCTGGGTAATCAGCAAGGTGTACAGTCTGTAAATTAGCATGAACTCAGATTCACCAGCTACTTACTCTGTGAATGTTTTATAGGAGGTTATAACAAATGAATGGGGCACTATGGACATGCAGAACAAAATTTTAACTTTCAAGAGCTATTTTTTCCTGACAGTTTTTATTATTGTTATGTTAGATATATATTGATTTTTAAAAATTTTCTACAAGCTTTCATTTGGACTAAAATACTTATCTGTAAGCACCATCACAGCACCAGAAACCACTTTATAGCATTTACCATTTTGATTTTGCACGTCAAACAAGTAGGAGCACAGAATTTCTAGCTGCATCCACCAGTTGCTCCATATACCCAGAAGAAAGTTTCTGTTTTAATTTCACTCTGCTCCAACATCTTGTAGGATAGAAATGGGTGCCATCCAGGAGGTACTGTTATAAATTCTTAACTGACCAATCAGCATATATTAGCAGAATGCTACTGTTTTACAGACAAATCTGTGCTGCAAGAAAATGTAAAGGGCATTGATATTGTTATACTTTATTTCAAACATATTATGGACACTATATTTGAAAAAAAGAGATTAAATGTTGCTCTTTTTTATCTACAAGGAACTGTAGAGATGGATGGATGGATAGATGGCACTCTTTCTCACTGAGGACTGTCTCTCAAATGCTCTATAGGTGAATCACAGCCGGTTTCCACACAGGAGCACTAATAGGAAGTGAACAAGCTCTCTGTAGATTGTTCCTGGCAAAAACTTTGACTTAAACATTGTTTTTCTAAATAATAGAAGCCTATGTCCTGAACAGCTTCCTGTGACAACTGTAATGACAATGCAGCAGATTAGTATTAGGTTATTGTGTTTTGCTAGATGCACCACATTGTGTTTTAATGTTCAGTACTGGCCTCAGATGTCTGGCAAAAAACAATCTTAACACAGGTGCCATTTACTTGATGTCTCTAAAGTTGAAAACTGTCCATCACCATTCACCTATGCATAAACCCTGTATTACTTTAAAAGCCTCCCATTTTACTAACTTAATCATACCTTTTAAAAGCTGACCATTGGTATAATTTAATGACATAATAAAAACCTGATAATTGGTGAAGAAGCATTAAGAGAAATCATAAATCTGAAATATTTCATTATATCTCAGTTTTTTACTTGACATTTAATGACTTAATGTCTTCTTTAACAATGTACCTTTTTACAACCACTTTTTATAAAGTGAAATAACCTTGATATGAAGGTTCTGAAATATATGCTATTACCTGAAATTTGGCTGTCATTATCAAAGGTTTCTTAAAGGAATGCACACGCTATAATATATCCATTTCTTTAAACCAGTCACTCCTTTTATTTAACATGATTTTTGAATGACACCTGCACTCTGAATTATATTCCGCTGTTCTTTTGGAGAGTGGTTAATAAATACTGACAATAGAGGACTTTTTACATAAACTTCTTTCTTGCTCTCTCACTTGCTCTCACTTTTAGCAAATATCGCTTCCACTTTACATTTTGCCTGGTTTGAGCTTAGTTACTTCAGCAAATTTCACAGGGTAGGTGATAAGTTCTACTTTACCCTTTAAGACTGGCTGATGTGCTGGCGATTCCATTTGCATATCTATTTTTTTAATGCTGGTAGAACTGCAACCAAGCAAGATAGAGCAATAATTCTTTTTGCATATAAAACTGGAGGAGTTACACTTCCATATCAAGCATGCAATGTGTGCAATCCCAGAGTGCTGTTTCCTTCCACTCATGGGTTTGCAGAAATCAAGTGAAAGGTGCACATCAAAAAAATATAAATAAAAAATATAAATAAACATAACAATCCAGAAGCTTACACTTTATCGAGCTGATCAGCTGTTCATCTATCTGGTGGTTTTTATGTACACCACTCACTGCTACAACAGGAAGGGATGTCATTTTCCCAGGAATTTTAGTTTTGAATTTTAGGCCTAGCACAGCTCCACTTATGCTTTTGAAAAGTAATATTTGACTTTGTGGCTTTCTGTATATAAGTTCCTGGGACACTTAGAAATTTAATTGCACTCTTGGAAATAGTTTATTTTTATGTACATGCTGTCTTTTTGCAAATTGTGCACGATATGCTTTATAATTTTCATTTTTTGTACAGATTATAAAAATGAGTATATCTCAAAAATGAACTTAACACACTCGAAATAAATTCTCTGTGGTGTGAAAGGATTTTGTGCATGTTTTGTGTGTCATTTATACTTCTAAGGGATACAGCTGGGATATTTGTGTATCTAAAAAATATGTGAAAAAAAGATTTTCAATTTCTTTGTGGTTTATCACACATTTTTAGCAATTTATTTAATTACTATGGAACTTATTACATATATGTTATTAAAATTTGGGATGTAAAGGTTGTATTGGTGTTAAAGATTGATGATAAGCTTTCTCTTTTACCACAGCTGATCTATAATTAAGAAACTATTTTATTTAATAAAGACACTGATAGCAATGAGATCCAATCATACCTAATATAATAAGTGAATTTAACCGCAGCCATTTTATGATACAGATCTAGGAGCTTGCCTGTGGCTGACACTGACATTTGAGGTTAATGCTTCAAAGGCAAACAGACAGGCAACCTGATGGGGAGTCTGATTGGTACTTGGAAAGAACAGCTTTAAATAAAACGCATAATCAGATAGCAAACCGCAGGCAGCCAGCCATAGTACTTCATGTGATTCCATGGATAGGAAAAAGCATCCAGAGGCTGAGATGCAGTGAGTCAGCTATCAGCCCCAGCAGCATCGGGTGATTTGAATTTACTGTCAGGATTAATGCCATCCCTAGACTTCGATTTGGTATGTGGCTGTTTCGTTTGTTAGCGATTAGACTGAAAACGTTTTCCAGTCTGTGCAGCTAGGAAGAATGCTGTTGGAGTTTCCTCCATGTACCTTTTCTGTGAAGGAAAAACCTCAAGAAAGTAATTTCTTACACTCACACAAAAGCTTCTTACAGACATGCCACATGTGGTTCTGAAAATAAAATTTTTAATGATAACAAATGAAGACGGAGAATGACACTGGAAGACATCTCAAGTTTAGTCACTGCTTAAAGAAGAATGAGTTCTCAGATTTTTCTTTCCACTTTCATAAATTAACAAGCTTTTTCCTTTTGGCCCTCTGAAGCTAAAGGAAGGACCGGCTCTTTTGCCATCAAATTCATTATAATTATCCTGTTTTCAATAATTCTGTTAGATTTTCTTATGGGTCAGCTGTTAGCTGGCTCTTGTCACAGAAAAGTTTCTTGTTTCTGAAGAGCAGTGTTAGTTGATGGTTAGGGAATGAAGTAAAAAAAAAAAACCCAATTACCCTAGGTTATATTTCTCTTTGGTTACAGGATATGATGGTATAAAGGATGTCAGGTCAGAATGATAGGAATTCAAAACAGGTTATCACTTTCATAGCCAATTACTCCATGATAGGTCAGAGTGAAAAGTATGGGTCAAGCAAAAGGGGTTAATCAAAAATGCAATTATGGAATGAAACTGCCAGATAAGGTTGTTTCCCAACTGTGACATTCCAACAATGCCACTGACATGGAAAAAGGACAATGGTGATAATGGCCTCAACTTCTTCTTCGTCATCTTCTTTTTCTTGTTCTTCTTCGGCTGTTCCCGTTAGGGTTTGCCACAGCGGATCATCTGCTTTGATATCACCCTTGTCCTTGCATCTTCTTCCCTCACACCAACCCTCTGCATGTTCTCCTTCACTACATCCATGAACTTTCTCTGTGGTCTTCCTCTTCTCCTTCTAATGGCCTTAATAAATGTGATAATTCATGAGAAATAATGAACAAAAATAAATGAATAAACATAGACAGTTTCTCTCTTGTGTTCCAACTTCAGGAGGATCACACTCCTTGGCCTCCATGGGAAGGTCTGTACTAGAAGGTCTGTACTAGGGTGCTGGCGAGGAGAGTCAGTACGTTAGTAGAACCACAATTTCAGGAGGAAATATGTGGTTTTGGCATGGCACAATGGTGGAGTTAATTTGTTCTCCTCAGACACACTTACAGTGTGAAATTTTGTGAATGTTAAATGAAGAAACAACAACTGTGCTCCAGTTTGTACTCTTGACCTGCTGCACCTTTTTTGGCTTAGAGACTGTGGACTCATCTGGTGAAAACCTTGACTACTTGGTCTCTGGGTTGTAGTTAGAAACCTAACTCTCATCAGCAAAGATGATTTTCTAAATGAAGGATGCCTCACTTTAGTTGTGTTTGCTCCCAAGTTGTATATGCTCTCAGAGAGGTCCATGGGTAAATTGCAAATGCAAACTTGCAGTAGTTTAAAGCCAAGGAGCAATTTAACAAAACCGAATTGCTGAAAGTGAAGCAGAAATTCACAAGGAGACAACTTTGAAGAGGTGATTGGCGGTATTAAAATCAGGATTTAAAAAAAAAAATTACAGGCAGAGTTCCAGAACTTTTGATTGGAGTCCATGTTATATCTCTAAGGTCACGCATCTCATTGCATCTTGGATGTTATGAAGTAAAAACAGTAGAATAAGCAAAGTCCCAGTATGTAGTGTAAGTCTGTGAAATAATGTGCCAGCTACAGTGCCACTTTCATTGGTTTTTTTCATTTATTAAACTGCAAAAGAAACACATACCTGGAGAGATTTTCCTCTGAAAAGGCAATAAAACATTTTTCACCCAGCATATCACAATTAGTCATTTTAGTTAGCAACACCACTTGAAAACTTTAATTGTTTAACAGATTCATATCAAGGACTTCATTTTTTTAAACTCCCACACATTTGAGAAAGTACTATTGATATAAAAAATCCTTGATAAAGCAATGTGGACAAACGTACTGGGCCACCTACTCATGGCACCTAGAGGAGTTTTTTGACATCCCATTCTGTACACTTGCACCAACCTGCATGCAGCCTGTTGGGGATGCTCCAATTATTTCTTCGTCTTTAAATTTCCTAAGTCTAAGTTTTTAACTTTTTAAGTTGCCCACACAACAATGCTGGTTGATCAAGTGTTTTTTTTCCCATCTTCGTTGCTGTTGGAATGCTTTTTAATCTTCAGGACAGCAGATCACAGTGGGTCATCTCTATGATACCCTGTATTGTATACTCCAGGGATCAGCTGATTGCCCTTAAGCCAGCCAGCATGTTGACCAGAACAACAGACATTCTAGCCAATATCAGGAAAAAACAAAACAAAACACATGTGGTGACTGGGAAAGTAGCGCTGACAGCACTGGCCTGAAGTCAGAGGGAGCTTCAAGAGTACAGTTCAGCTGTACCAGGGTTTCCTGATGACAGTGTGACAATCCAGGGATATTCTTTTGTTTGGAATTGTGCTTCGAGCAGTAAGAAAAAGGATGGTGGACTTGCCTTTTATGATAACAACCGCTGGTGTAACCCCACTCGTATTACCATCAAAGATTGTATTTGTAGCCCAGACATTGAACTGTGTGCTGTTGGACTTTCACCATATTATTTACCACGTGAGTATTCTTACACCATCATAATGACCATGTACGTCCCACCCTCTGCCAATCCAAATGCTGCTTCCAACGTCTTCTCTGCAATAACTTGGTTACAGACTGAACATCTGACTGCATTCATTGTTATCTTGGGGGACTTTATTCACACCACACTAAACAAAACTTAAACCACCTTAACCCAGTATGTGAGCTGTCTCACCATAGGAGAGAGGACAATAGATCTGCTATATTAAAACTTTAAGGACGTGTGCAGCTCTTCTGCCCCTCCTCCCGCTTGGTGGGTCAGATCACAACCTGGTCCACCTCACTACCTGCTATGTTCCTCTCGTTAAAAGGTAGCCTGGGGGGTGAGAATAGGTCGGCGGGAACTGAAAACATCAATATGAGTGGCCAAGGACAATATCTGGAGAAAGCTGAGGCGGAAACTCCAACTGAACAGTATGAGAGAGTTCTGGAGTGGAATGAAAATCATCACTGGTTGGAGACCAAAGAGTTGCAGAGGAGTTCAAGGCAGTGTAGACTGGGCTAAGTGTTTAAATCTGTTCTTTAACAGATTTGGCTCTGTGACTGCTGCTCACACCTCCAACCTACATGCTGTTGGTCTGGAAAAAACAGCAAATCTCTCCCTCCCCCAGTCTCCTCCTCATAGTCTATCAACCTCCTCCCCCAACCTCCAAACTCATGACACTTTTCACACCCTCCATCCTAACTCTTCCAACCCTCCCCCACATGTCACCTTCACTACTGACCAGATCCGAAGACAGCTGATGAGACTCTACTCAGGCAAGTCTGCAGGTCTTGACGGTGTGAGACCCAGGGTCCTCAAAACTTGAGCACCTCAGCTTTGTGGCATACTGCATCAAATTTTTCAGCTAATTCAGAATCAACAATGGGTCGCCGTGCTGTGGAAGAGGTCATAGCTCTTGCCTATGCCAAAGATGTCACATCCCAGTTACCCTAAGGACTACAGACCTGTGGCACTGACATCACACATTATGAAGACCCTGTAGAGACTTGTCCTGGACCAGCTCCGGCCTATGGTCAGCCCCTGATGGGCCCCTTCCAGTTGGCCTACCAGCCCCAACTTGGAGTTGAGGATGCCATTCTATGACCACATCTACACTTACTTGGACAAGCTATTTGGTACTATAAGGGGCATGTTTTTTTGACTTCTCTAGTTCACTCAGCACCATCAGGCCAGCTCTACTTGGTGAAAAACTGACAGTGATGTGGGTGAATATTTCCCTTTTTGCCTGGATTATTTAATACCTGACTGACAGACCACCATATGTGCATCTGCAGCACGGTGTGTAGTCAGCAACACATGAGTCCCACAGGTTACCCTCTCTCCCCTCTACACCACAGACTTTAGCTACTGCACAGAGGCTTGCCATTTTGAAGCGTGTCTGGTAATTTTTGCCCATTCAACCAGAAGGGCATTTGTGAGGTCAGACACTAACACTGTTGGACATTCATTCATCCCAAAGGTGTTGGATGGTGTTGAGGTTAGGGCTCTGTGTGGGTCAGTCAAGTTCTTCCACACCAAACTCATCCAAGCATGCCTTTATGGACTTTGTTTTGTGCACTGGAACACACTCATGCCCCAGAAAGAGAAGGGCCCTCTCCAAACTGTTCACACAAAGCTGGAACTGTTGAATTGTCCAAAATGTATCCGAAAAATAAAACATTAAGGAGTTTGAGCTAACCCTAGAAAAACATTGCCATAGCATTATCCCTCCTCCATCAAACTTGGCACAGTGCAGTTAGGCAGGTAGTGTTCTCTTGGAATTTGCCAAGCCCAGACTCGTCCATCACACTGCCAGATAGTGCTGATGTTAATGCCAGAGGTTTGGAACTCTGTAGTTATATTCATCATGGAATATTCATGAGTGAAGAAATGTCACAAAGTTACTTGTTGCAATGGTAGCATCCTATTACAGGACCATGCTCGCATTAACTGAGCTCTTTAGAATGACCCACTCTTCCGCAAAAAAGGTAGATTGTATGGCTAGGTGCTTGGTTTTATGCACCTGTGGCAATGGTACTGAATGAAACACTTGAATTAAATGATTAATAGGTGTGACCCAATATCTTTGTATATGTCTTGTACCAGCATTTCAGACAGTAACACAAATTATCAGCCTTTGTTCAAATCAAAAGTGGTGAGTGATTTTTTTTAATCAAGAGAGAGCAAGATTCATTCTCTCCACAATAACTGAGAGGATAGGTCTTTAAATTATATACACTGTTAAAAATAAAGGTTTTTCTTAGGGTTTTTTAAAAGGTTTTTGTAATGACCCTATAGAAAAACCTTTGGGGGGGTTGTAGAATGCAAAAAGCCAGGTATAGATTTTCAGATTTTGAAAGCTATTGGAAAAGGCTAGCAGTAGCCTGTAAAGAAGACACAGTTAGAAATGGAAGCAATTTTGAACTGAAAGATAAAAACACTTTCAGATACAATTGTGAAAAATGACAATGTGCCTATAGCAGGGGACCTCAGAGAATAAAGAAACAAGAAAGTGCTTCACAAGAGACTAGGAAAAGGAAAAATAGGGCAAATGAAGTGGCAAAGACAATCTTTACAGAATGCAAGGAAAAAAAGAGTATCTGTGTGCGTGTATTTGTGTGTGTCTGTGTATTTGGGTGGGTGTGCATACATCTGCGTATGCATATGCAGTGGGAAAGAAGGAGGGGGTGTGTTCACTTGGAGACAGCAGGGATGGCTTATTAGGAAATCATCCCTTTTAGCCAATGGTTTTTAAGAGAGAGGCAGATGTCATTTGGCTGAGAAGTACCACCTCCGAGAGCCAGCGCATCCCCTTCAGTGTAACGCGGCGCTGTGTGAGAGCACCACTGCCACTGCTCTCTCCTCCCTGGCTTTTTCTCTCTTATGGTCCACAGACACTTTCTCTCCTTCTCTCTGATTTCTCTTGCTCCCTCTCTTTCTCTTCGCTCTGCTGGCCCCTCCTCTCTCTTTGCTTTTTCCTCCTTCTCTCCCCTTCTTTCTCTGTGATTCTGAACCACAGACACAGATAGGATCTGTTACAGCATCAGCCTCACCAAGACATCAGGTAAGACCTTTTTTTTTCTTTTTTTTTTTTTGTTCATTTTGCTCTGAGGGTTTATAAAAATTTAAAACAAAAAGCCTGATTGCTTGGTCCCAGACAAATTGATTTCTCTACATTTGTAGTTTCTCCTTGGTCTGTTTGCCGTGATGAATTTGAAGTGGAGCTCTGATTGTTTGAAGAGAGACAGTGTGAGCAAAGTTCTTTCACACCTTTGTGAGGCACTCAGATATGATTTTATAAGTGCTTTTAATGTAAGCAAGTTGTGACAGTAAGAACTTCAGGAATCTGACTTCATGCTGAACAGTGTACCTGACAGATGCAGGCAGGACTGTGTGTGCCCTGAGATAAAAACCACACTTAGACATCATGTGAAAAACAGAGAGAGGCAATGAAGATGAAAGAATGAGAAATATAGCCTACAGTCGGAACAAGACAGATAGGGAAATGGGATTTCACTGGTCAAAGCTGATGGTGCAAAGTGAGTTAAGAGTTAGAGAAGCTCAAGTGTTCACCTATCAGCAGGAGACCAGTGGCCACTATTTATCAGGAGCTGTCATCCTTCCTGAACAAGAGATTTTTTTTTACCTTTGATATATTTATGGAGTAATCACATGCGAGTGACTTCATATACAACAAAAAACAAACAAAAAACCTGATAGTGAAGCTGTTAGAGTGTAGTAAAATAATCGGTTGCTCTCATCCTCAGACTTAGAACATCTGAGGCTATACTGAATTGATTTTTTTGTATTTATTTTGTTACTCTTGGTTAGCTGGCACAAGTTGCAAATCTATGTCCACAGAAAATAGCAAGAAAAAGAATAATTAGGTTCATTCCACTACTGTGTGATACAGAAAAAGGTTAGGTCATAGTGAGGACTGTAGAGTAATTGCTATTCATGGATACAGCATTTGTGAAAACAGTTTTCCTTTCAGAGTGTAATCTTTGCAAATACAAATGCAAATGAATATACAAATTTGCATAAATTACTGAGGTAGACCTTGCGTTTTTTTTGCCTCTTTCATTTTGGAGATGTTTAAATGAGTTTAAGACTGCCCCATGAGCAATGCTTAGTCTTTGAAGTTTAAATAAACAATAGGACAATACAGTTTTACATCTGAAATGCAACAGTGAAGCACATTAGTGTCACTTAAATCATGTCTCACGGTGGGTTTGTCTGCTTTTGGAGGAGCTTTGCAAGATGGCTTTTGCTGTAATGATGAATGTTGAAAGGTGGTCTTTGCTGATAAGTAATCTTTGAAGTTCATCTTTAGCTAATATTTTCTTGAGGACCGATGCCCTATCGGCCGTGTCTGTGGTATAAGAATATTCATCATGCTGATGAATTTAAATGAAATCTGAAAATAGCTCTGAGCAAAGTTGCGTTAGGTCTCATAAGTAATACAGCGGTGTGCTTATATTTCATTCATGACATAGTTTGCAGCGCTCTCTTGGACTGTGTAAAGAAATGAGAAAAATAGCTTTGTGATGTGAAAAGACATTGGTTGTTGGGGTGAGAGAACAACCAGATACACTGCAGTGGAAACCTTAACAGTAGGAGCTGAAACTGCACTTTAATTTAGGGACCCACACGGAAAACTTGCTCATTTTAACCAGACCTGCCACAGCCATAGTGTAACAGTTTTGAAGCATTTATGATATTTGTTGGGCAATACAACCCACACTGCAAACAGTACAGTGAAAAAAAAATCTTATGGGCTTTTTCATAGCTATTAATGGTTTAAAATCAGTGGCACAGCCATCAGCCTAGAGGAAGTGTTGGTGTCTTGTGCGGTATATATTGTATGTGGGGCATATAGGTTACCAAATGTGTTAATGTTTTCTAGAGCAAAAAGAAGCTGCCTCAGCTTGCTTGACACAGCCTCTTTCATTAACCCAGCACTCAGCCAGAGACCCAGAAAAATATCCGCGTTTTGAGGAAATGAGAGTCAGAGAAATGGGGAAGCTGGTGCCTTTTCAGTCCGCTGAGGGTTCTGTGCTGACAGCTACACTCCGTCTTTTTTTCTGGTTGGTTGTGAGCTGCCCCAGGTGTGACAGGCAGCCGGAGTAATGGGGGACGTTTGACAGATGCATATTTCCAGCCTTGAAAGCTTCATATAAAGAAGATAGACGGCATGGATTCAGGCTGAGCGTGGGACAAACTGTTGGGCTGTGAATCACCTCAATGAGTGCGCCGCCTCTCTGCTCGATTGATCTGTCACGTGACTCTCGCAACCCTTCCAAGTTACTAATTGCATCCCCACCTGATTATTGATTGAAATATGAGGGTGGTATATTGAACTCAAGGAGGCAGGCAGAATGTTGCGCCCACTGAGGCTGATGGTGGTGGTCAGATTACAGGCAGTGGGATCCCACAAGTATCAGTGATTTGATTTCAGAAAAGAAATGTTTTGAATAAAAAGCTCCTCTGTGTGTTGAGAGTGCATGTGTGTGAACACATGAAGGCATGTAGTCGAGGTATTACTTGTGAGTGTGTGTGTGTGTTTGCTGAAATCAATTCTACACTACCATGGGAGGTTTGTACTAATATTGGTGACTTTATGTGATAATTAATCTTTTATAAGACTATCAGAGCACATAACCAGGAGAAAAGGTAAGGGGATTGCATTCCAGTTTGTAAAGTAGAGGGCAGTGTTTCTTGGCAAACAGAATTCATGTGGCATTCAGTCTGCTCACAGAAAAGTTAACTGAAGGATAAATTCTCCCATTTATGATATATTTGTCTCCTGTGTGCTCCCATGTCATTTGAATGGATGCAAAATTTATTTTACTGATTGGTCTGTTATTACTTGTTAAACAGCACACGGGAGCTTTGAGCTAAATGCTCCTGTCAGCATGCTAATATGCTCACAGTGACACTGACATGATGACATTAAGTAGATATCATTTTTGGCATGCTCACTGTGTTAGTTTATAATTTTAACATTTTAACTTGCATTTGTGCAGCTCAAAAAGAAGTCAAAAGTGTTCATCTTCTGAGGCCTGTGAATGTCTGTATACATGGCAATTCATGCATTAGTTGTTGCTTGGCTGACTGCCGGATTCAAAATGATAATGCAAAACGAGCTGTAGGTGCATTTTCTGTTCATGGGTTGGACCCATAGTCAGTAGAGAAGATGGGCATAGATATCTTGATCTCACCCACCGGTGACACGTGTTTTGAAGCCTCAACATTTTGGCCAGTGGCATGTCAAGTTGCATTTAAAACTGCACAGGTGCAATCAATAGACACAGATACCTGCTAATTAGTGTCAAGTAACAGACTAATAAAATATCACAACTTTACTCATTAGAACTCAAGCACAAACTTCTTGAATGACCTATACCACATAGAGCATAATTTTTTTTTTGCCAGATAATTCCATATAAAAACTCCAAAAACCATTAGCATCACAAAGGTTCAGCTGAGTGATTCCAGTTAGTGGACATGAAGCCTAATAGGTACCTACTGTTACAGCTGTCTGTGTAGGGACACCTGCTAGTCAAAGTGGCCATACCCCTAATTCCAGTACCAAGAGAAATAAGTTATTTAAGAAACATCACATCTATGCAGTTGTAATGAAGTAGGACAAAATCAATAGAGAGTCCGAAACAGATTTTTTTACCAGGCTGTAAACATACTTTTTAATGCTGTAAAGTTGGGCATTTTCACAAAAGAGTCATTTGGAATTGATCAGCTTTTAGAGCCAGCCTCAAGTGGCAAGAAGGAACTGCAGTTCTTTGCAATTTGCGTTGACTTCATTTTTCAGCTCTGGAGGTTGTCGCTTTGCGGGGCCGACAAAATCACACACTGATCGGCCACAACATTATAATCACTAGAAGGGGAAATGAATACTGTAGCTCTGGTTATCTGATTACAATGCAATGTTCTTCTTTGCCCTCATGGTCATGTGGCTGACCACCCATTTAGACACTGCTGCAGATAAATGACACTCCCATGGCATTATCATTGACCCAGTTTCCAAACTCCCTTGATCCCAATCTGATCCGTTGTTTGATCAGTTGCCCATAAGAGTCTATGTAGCAAGCCCAATACATTGTATCACACAACACAGGACACTCACTCATAAATTTGGGATCACTTGGAAATGTCATTGTTTTCCAAAGAAAAAAAAAATTTCATGCAATGCACAAATAATTTTATTCGTTGCACAAACAGTAAAAAATTATCAGACGATTTAAAGAATGATCTACATTTTAGAGGCTTATTATCAGCAACTGTCAGTCCTCTGCATCAATCTCCTGATATGGCTGCTAATCCAAGTTAAGCATTGTATAAGGCACATTGAGTTTTAGAAAACATTTTTTGCAATTGTGTTGTACAGCTGAAAAC
>VUQH01001716.1:14473-34013 GCA_015106775.1 Etroplus canarensis
AAACAGTAAAAAATTATCAGACGATTTAAAGAATGATCTACATTTTAGAGGCTTATTATCAGCAACTGTCAGTCCTCTGCATCAATCTCCTGATATGGCTGCTAATCCAAGTTAATCATTTTATAATGTTAATTAATCATTAGAAAACCCTGTTGAAATTGTGTTGCACAATTGAAAATGTTTGTACTAATAAGGGAGCAGCAAAGGGAGCATGGCATTCTTCAGGTGTTTGTTTGTTTACAGGTTCAAAATGGCTAGAAAGGAAAACATTTCTGTAAAGACCTACCAGTCTATTGTTGTGCTTAGAAAGGCGAGAAATTCAATGCAAGAAATTCAGGGGAAATTTAAAATGTCTTACCATGCTGTTAACTACTCCTTTCAGAAAGCAGCAAAAACTGGCTCTAACAGTGGGAGGCCCCAGTTCACAACTGTGCAAGAAGAAAAATATCTGAGAGTGTATAGTTTAGGACAAAGATGCCTCACAGGCACTTTGGCAGCTGCACGAAATAGTACCCATCACACACCAGTGTCAGCATCAACAGTGAAGAGGCAACTTCAGAAGGCTGAACTTTGCAGCAGAATTGCCAAGAAAAAGCCATCTCTCAGGCTGGCCAAAAAAGGAAAGAATGATGGGCAAAGAGCACACACACTGATCATTAAAAGACTGGAAGAAGGTGTTGTGGACAGATGAGTCTAAGTTTGTGGTTTTTTGGGATCAAATAGAAGAACATTTGTGAGATGCAGAACAAATGAAAATAAGAAAGAACAATGCCTACTACCATCAGCCTGGTGGTCTAGGAGTGTTTTGGAGGTAGTAAAACAGGAGATTTGTACAGAGTAGAAGGGACCTTGAGGAAAGAAAACCATCACACAATTTTGCAGTGCCATGCCATAACCTGTGGACAGCATTTGATTGGGGCCAGTTTCATCCTACAACAGGATAATGCCCCAAAACACACAACCAAATTGTGTCAACAATATTTAAAGATTAGGCAGTCAACCAGAAATCTGACCATAAAAGAGTGGCCAGCACAGTCTGTAGATCTGAACCCTACTGAGCTGTTGTGGGGGCAACTTGACCATAGACTCCATCAAGTTGATCCATCTTGTGGGAGATGCTCCAGAAAGCATGGGGTGAATCGTCTCAGATTACCTTGAAAAACTGACAGCTAGAATGCCTAAGGTCTGCCAGGCTGTAAATGCTGCAAAAGTTTTTTTTTTTTTGGTTTTTTTTTTAATAAAGGCAAGGTTTGAAGAACATATTAATCATTTCCATTAAAATCATTATTTCGAACACTGACAGTGTCAGCATGTCCAGTTCATTTGCTATATATCATATTCAGACTAACTTCATGTGTGTTTCAATGGAAAACAAGATAATTTTAAGTGATCTCAAACTTTTGAGTGATAGTGTATAAATATGGCTGGTGTTTTTTTAAATTTTTTTTTTTATTTTTTACTGTTGTGGCTGATTCTAGACTGCTAGTATGACAATAATCTTCATTACAAAAAATAAAATAAAATAATGAAATGGAGTAACTAAAACATAACCCCCAGATTTTTAGTGTTTCAGTCCCTTATTCTGCTCAGACAGACTACAGTTCAGTACCTCTTTGGAAAAATGTCAGTGGTTGCAGCTTCTGCACTGTGTAGGTGTACATCGTATTCAAAAATCCTTATGCTATTATAATGTAATGGGAATAGCCAAAGTTAGGTTTATAGAAAAAATGCATTTAAATATTTCTTATTACTTGATTATGAAGATGACAGTATCTTAGTCATTATAGTAAGCACATGATGGGCCTCTTCAAAAGGCAAACTGATTCTAGTTGCATTAAATAATGACCCATAAGTTATCTTTTTAAGTCATGAATTGTGAGCAGGTGTTGTGGGCTCAAATAAAATCTTTTTTTATGTGAGAGGTTTGGCATTATGAAATGATAAATAAGGGACAGATGGTTTAGCGCGTACTTATTTAGCTCTAAGGGCTCTTTATATTACATCTCTATCCAGATATGATGCAATGAGAGGGCTGAGCAAGTAGAAACCCATTTGTCAATTACACCTCCCTGTTAATAGGATTAGATGCATCTAAATAAAACACTCAAAAGGGTTGTTTGTAGTGAATATGCTTATCATAACAGTGACAGAGATACAGAGCTCACACAGAGGAGCCGAACAATAAAATGGGACAAAATTTTAGGAGGAAAATTAATTATTGCCCTTGGTGGGCCCATCAATCTGTGTCTTTTTTATATTAATACTCAAAAACATAGTAGCATCAACATTCATTGATAATGACCAGGCTTCCAGTATGGAAATACTGTTTAATATCTTATAATGATGTGTACACAAAAATTATATAAATGGCTTATAAATTTATCTTAAATTGTTCAATTTCAGTCAGTGCATCCAAAACAACACTGTGTGTTCTGGACAGATTGTCAAGCTTCTACCAAAGGTATCATTAAAATAGTACATCTCTATTGTTCAAGGTAGAAACAAAATAAAACAAATAATAAAAAAGCCCATACACTTCCCAGGCCAGTCATTGTTGCTGATGATTGTGACTCTGAAGGGTTAATTGGATTTTTAAAAAAAAATCTAAACAATTACATAAAACTATGCACATATGTATACTACATGGTACTGAATGGCATGATACTGAACACTGACCAGCTCGCCGCTGACAGATTGCTGGAGATCATATAGGGCGGTTGCAATAGAAATCTTTCTCTATGGAAGGCTTTCATTAGTGGGACCAAATTGGCCTTTTGAAAGCATGTCCATTAGTTTCTTTGTTTGAAGAGAAAAGAGCTGTCTAACTCATGTTTTTTTGCCCTGATCCAAATGCAACGGTGATATATACTTTGAATTGCAGTGGATATTTTTTCTTTCTTTCACTTTTTCCTCCTTAATGCATCTGCACACTGAATCCAAAGTGGAGAAAAAGCATCTCCTTCCATTTTTAAAAGCTATTTACTATATATGACAGATCTGCATTAAGAAAATATAACCCATCTCCTTTGATGGTTTAATTTTAATACTTTGTGGAGAGGAATGTCAGGATGTGTTTTGACAACGTCTTCATCTTTAGAAATACCAAATCTCAGAAGTTCAAATGCAGTTTGTAACCAAAAGGAACACTTTAGGGGTTTGGTGTGCCTGCAAAATGTTTTTGGAGTGTAATATTTTTCCCTTTCACTCACTTTACTGCTTTATACCCTTTTCACATGAGCAGCGACACCCGCTACTATTCAATTCATTTTTAATGAGAAGCACACGGGCAGTGGGGGACTTGTGTGCAAGTACCGTGGCAGCACAGGATTTGTCATGTTTGTCAGAGATCACACTTTACTTTGAGGTCACAAGAAGGAGGAAAATTTAATTCTGGCAGGGGAGGACTGCATATTTAAATTTACAGGGACACATAAACTAGAAGGCAAGTGTTTGGTAGGTGATTAAGGAGCGCCTCAGCTAGCTGTTTTTTCTGACAAGAGAAAATGTCAGAAAGTACTTTGTGACTGTGTCCTCTGGTAATATTTTGATGGCAGCTTTTGAGACAAGCTGGCTATCCCTAAAGGCGGAGTACGACCAAAGCAGCTCTTCTTGTGTCAACAGCTGGCATTATTGCACATGTGTGTGTCAGTGCAAACAGTTCAAAAACGAACAAAGTAGGATTCAAATATTTTCATTTTGAAAACACAACATTGCCACTAGCTAGCTAAATTTTGATATAAGCCAAACTTCGCTAACTTCAGCAAGTTAGCTGATGGCAGCATTAACCACGAAAACTGAATGCTTCACAGTGTGATGTGTGCTTAGACTACTCTAGTAAAATGTGTGAAAAATACATTGTTAGTGATTGAAAACATCCCTACATATTGTCCAGGCAGGGTTTGATTACTGTGCTGTTCCCATGGTTACTTCTTTGCGTGACATATACTCATATTGCTACTCCAGATGGTCTGTTTCTTTCTCATTAGACAAGGTGTGGAATAGAGATTGTGGGCTGCTTCCATCTGAAAGCATCCTTTCTCATGACACATGCAATAATATTATTAAACTGCTGTCTGTCATTTGTTTATTTCAAACCTGTGTGGACCATTCATTGAAAACTCACTGAGATTCAATGTTGCTTTGCAGCTTTCCTATGATTCCAGGATGTGCACTGCATGGACAAGAGCATTTGGCCACACCTCTTAATCACTGAATTCAGATGTTTCATTTAGTCCCATCGCCAATGCTACACAAAATCAACCACCTATGCAGACTGCCTTTACATTGTTGTAAGGATGGGTCCTTCTAAAGAGCTCAAGTGTGGTACTTGCCACTACTTCAACAAGTCCGTTGATTTTTTTCCCTCTTTGATATTCTGTGATTAACTGTAAGTGGTATTAGTGCAAAGTGGAAACATTTAGGTCCTTTCTGTAACAGCATGACAGTACCCCAGTGCACAAAGCAAGATCTATAAAGACTGCTTGGGTGAGTTTGGTGTGGAAGAACTTGACTGGCCCGTACAGAGACCTGACTTCAAGCCCGTCCAACACCTTCGAGATGAGCTAGAGCAGAGATTGTGAGCCTGGCCCTCATGTCCAGCATCAGTGTCTAGCTTCACAAATGCTCTTCTGAATGAATGGAAAAAATTCCCACAAACACACTCAAAAATCTTAGATGAAAACTTCCAATAACAGTGGAAGCTGTTGTTACAAAGGGGCACTAACTCCATGTTAATGTCTATGGTTCCCTTTAGATGTAATGTATAGGTGACCCATTACTTTTGTATATATAGTGTATTTCATTTCCAATTCTGAGCATGGCCTTTAAGAATTACATAACTTTGAAACTCTTTCTTCCTAATTACTTACTCCCTGCTGACTTGAGGTGGCTTCAAGGTGAGGGTTAGTGTAACACTTGTTCATTCATTAAGAACTAAGGCTGCATCAATTTTAATTCTGTCAAGTTTCTACGTGATCAGGCGGGACTTAATAAAAATATCATACTACTTTAGGCCTTTTTTGAGTGTTATTATTTTAAACCTTTTTCTTGTCATTTTATGTAGTTACAGTGCCTATAAAAAGTATTCACCCCTCATCAAGGTTTCACCCTTTTTATTGCTTCAATAAATAATATCATGGTCAAAATTATTAGGCCTTTTTACAAGAAATTGCAAAAAAGCTTCTTTCATGTCAAAGTGAAAACAACGTTTAACAAACTAATGTGAGTTAATCAAAGCCTATAAGGTAAATAAATGTTTGCATAAATATTCACCGCCTTTAAAGGGACTGACTTTATTCAACAGATGTCCAGCTAGTTGATTTCAGTAGTGCTACAATTACTGAAATAGAGATCACCTGAGTGCAGTTGATGTGTGTCAAATGATTGTAGTAGAAATACTCCTGTTTCTGGGAAGTCCAGTCTCTAATTCATCAGTATTCCTGCTACCATTGCAACATGAAGACAAAAGAGCACTCCAGGCAACTCAGAGAAAAGATTATTGAAAAGTATAAGTCAGGAGATGGCTACAAAAAGATTTCCAACTCACTGGATATCCCACTGAGTTCAGTCAAATTCATCATTAAGAAAGAGAAGCAGTGTGGCACTTGTCTAAATTTGCCAAGAGCTGGCTGTTCTTACTAACTAAGTGACCTGGCAAGAAGAAGACATCATCAGTTGAAGCTGTATGGGAGAGTGGCAAAGAGAAAGCCACTGTTAAAAAAAGCTCACACAAAAAATCTCACCTGGAATTCACCCAAAGGCATTCGGGAGACTCAAAGATCAACTGGAAGAAGATTCTTTGGTCTGATGAGACAAAAATTGGGCTTTCTGGCCATTAGACTAGATGTTATGTTTGGCGAACACAAAACACTGCGCATCACCACAAACCCACCATCTCTACAATTAAGCATGGTGGTAGCAGCATCATTCTCTGGGGATGCTTATCAGCAGCAGGCCCTGGAAGCTTGTAAAGGTAGAAGGGAACATGGATGCAGAAAAATATCGCCAAATCCTGCAGGATGATCTGACTCAGTCTGCAAGAGAACTATGGCTTGGAAGAAGATTTGTTTTCTAGCAAGACAACAACTCCAAGCATACAACAAAAGCTACACAGAAATGGTTCAGAGACAACGAGGTGAATGTTTTGGATTGGCAAAGTCAAAACCCTTATCTGAATCCAATCGAGAATTTGTGGCTGGACTTGAAAAGAGCTGTTCACGCTGATCCCTGAGCAACCTGACAGAGCTTGAGCTGTTTTTCAAGGATGAATGAAGAAAAATTGCACTGCCCAGATGTGCCAGCCTGATTGAGACATATCCACACAGACTCAGTGCTTTGATCGCAGCTGAAGGTGCATCTACGAAATACTGACCTAAAGGGAGTGAAACGTTATCCCTTTGACATGACCATGATTTCATTTATTAAAGTAAAAAAAAGATGAAACATCTAAGTGAGGTGAATACCTTTTTTAGGCATATGTAAATGGAATGCAAAAAGTTGTTGGTCATGGTTAGGTTGGGGGTGTTATGGTGTGGCACCCAATATGCAGACTCCAGACTCAGAGATTAGAACGAAAGACGAGCATTTAATGCTGATAGTCCACAGGAAAAACAAAGTCCAAACAAAGCAAAGTCAATGGAAAACTAAACAGGATACAGAAACTAGAAATAACTGTGCCAAACAGAGGCTAAGGGAGACGAGGGAAAACTACGAAGGCTCAGGAAAACTACTAAGCACTGTCCCACACACCAAAAACCATAAATCCTAATAGGGGGTGTATTTATTGACATCAGATGATACACAGAAAGCAAAAAAAAATCATAGTGATAAGACTTTAAATACATTCATACATTCAATATTTCTATGGCATTTTAAGGTGCAAGTTTGCAAAAATTTATTCCTTCCGGTTCATACTATTCAAATCCCTTGGAAACATTGTTGACTCCCTCACTTTAAAAAAACAACACACTGGTTCAACTTAAAAAAATTAGGGTAACAAGTTGCGTTGATCTCTTTAGGTAATTCCAAATCAGCCACGATGAATAAATCCCAGGAAACTTTTATAGTTGGGCAAACTCAATTACTTTACTGCAATCAACTTGATTTCCTTTGTCCACTAGAAGCTTAATGAAGGTGAAATAGGTTAATTTTAATAAAAGGTTTCGGTGATATTAAGTGGTCAAATTTATTTTACTTCCATTCTATACAGAAATGCCTATGCAAATTAGTAACTTAAAACACAATAAATTACACACAGCGATTCCAGTTTATTACAGGTCCAAATGTTTTTTTGAAACTTTTTCAACTGTGACCAATTTTTATATTGTCATTTGTGCTCAGAATAGACACAAGCGCGTTTAAAAATAAATCAATACATCCATACTCAAATTATTTTTTACCAAAACTAATACTTTTTGGTAGCGCAACAAGAAAACATTAAGTGAAATAATTATAGGATTTTACCAAGAAGTTGCCCTTGAACAAAATAAAACAAAAACATTATTAACATGGATTTTGGAAGACTGATCCCCTAAACTGAATCCAGTGTTCGACTTTCTAAATATTCATGAATATGCGCCTTCGATTGCTCCCTTGTGTTTTTCCCAAGGGGCCACCACAACTGATGAATGTTCCAAAATGCAAGAGAAAAAGAATTGCACCATGTACGAAGTTGTTGGCACTGAACAAATCATTCAGTCTGGACAATCACTGTAGCCAGTTTTAGCAAGGTGTTCAAATGTCACCTGTCAACACTACAGCTGCTGTAAGTTACACAACAAAACTGTATCAACATAACATTGCAACATTGCCAGTTGAATTTGAGGACAGCCATCCATCTTCTGCTGCTTGTCCAGATCACGAGGGCAGCAGTCTAAGCAGAGATTCCCAGACCTCCCTTTCCCTGGCCACCTCCTCCAGCTCTTCTGGGGGGACAACAAGGCAGCCCAGTCAGTATATTTAAAAACAAGTGGAACAAAAAAAGTACATTATGTGTGCATGTAAGTATTTAATTTACCCTCCAAGGGCTCTTTGAAGAGATCCTCCTCCTTTTCTCTAAGATACGATACTAAGCCATGAATAGAAACCTCTCTCCTTCTTTCCACGAACTAATCCTTTGAATAAGAATGAGCTAGTTTTAATAATTAATTACATTAGTGAGAAACAAGACTGAAGGATGACATTTATGAGGTCTGGACTACACTGATTACTAATCTTTCATATGTTAAATTATAATCAAATAATAAATTGATCATTTTTTATAAAGCCATTTCAACTTGAGTAATTAGGTACAATTTTTCCAGTTTCAATTACAAAATATAAAAATGTAGGTTTATAATTTAAAAATAAAATCCCATAGCCTCAGATAAAGTATAAATCTTGATAGACTAACCCAATATCACCTGCTGGATAAAAGTCTTTCCCTGTTTGAAATGAACTGTTACATTTATTCATATTTCCAGCAGCAAATTTTTGTGTGCTCAGTCTTCTTCAGTCCCTCCTTTTGAGAACATGTACATATTTTCAGGATGTCTTGGTCCAGTTTTGCAGTTTCCAGTTGAACAGTGGTGATCCTTCGGATTTTTTCTTTCATCTGCACAAAAATAAGGCACAAATAAAAAGGCAGAATTTGTTAGTTTAGAAAACAGGCTCTTAATTTTAATACCAAAACATCTGTGGATACTGACATTCGTTATGAGTTTAGTCATGAATGTCAGGTGGCCCATCCTGTGCAGCTGCTGCTGACTAAACCATCATCAGGGTGCCAACATTAAAAACATTTTTTCTTATCTTTGTAGTGTTACAGCTAATCGTGCAGAAGCTCATTGCCAATAATTATCTTCAGCTACTGCTGAAAACAAAAAATACGATTAACACACTAGCTTGCTAAAAGTCCACTGACTTTACAGTTGTTGAATTAACTTAGAACAAACTAACTTCAGTTTTAGTATTGTTTAAAAATTTAAATCTTCTAATTTTGATATATTTAGTAGCTGTTGCAAGTAAAACAAAGCAAGGATACTTACCAGCTAATATAGCCTTTAATGATAATCCGTACAAATGTTTCTCCCCTTGTTTCTCAGGCCGGTTGACAACATAACAAGTCATGATTTTGTTCCCTCGTCTTTTTTTCCCCTCCTTTCTTGAAGGAAACCCAGTGGGTGTAAAGGTTGGACTAACTTAAATCTTATTTATTGCCAGGCGAAGGGAAAAATGTTTGTTCAAAATTGATAAATATTTTAGTTTAGGCAATTATCGTGATTTTCATTTTGACCAGCTTCTTAAAATAACAAACTAAACTTTTTAAGTTATGAAAGCTCTTGATTTTAAGTTTTACCTACTAACCTCATGAATAAATTTTAGAGCACTTAGGCTTGAGGGATGCAGTTTTCTGCTTTGTCTTAGCTGTTATCAGATTGTGATTAGGCTTCAACATTTTTTTAAAATGTCTTTCTATGAGAATGAAAACTTATACTTGTACAGCTACCGCATTCATCTGGAGTAATTTGCATAACGCAATTAGTAAAATGTTCAGAAAGCGTAATAGTGAAATAAATCTATTCATTTAATGTACTTTAAATGACAAACTATATTTTTGATTGGCTAATTCATTTGCCTTTGTAATATTAAAATGCACATTCAGTTTTTTTAAGGTGGTGAAGTAGTTAGCACTGTCTCCTCACAGCTGGGGACTCTGTGCAGAGTTTGCATCTTCTGCCTATGATACCAAAGGCATATATGATAGCTCAATTGTCCGTGAGTTTGAATGATTGCATGTCTCTTTGCTTAATAGACTGGTGACGCCTTTTGTGAAATGTCAGCTTGGACAGGGAATGGGAATAGGATTCACAATGCTGTGACCTTAGATATGCCATTCAGAAAATCCACAGATGGATTTTAATAAATAAGGAGCTCAGCAAAATGCTTTGATAGTCATCCCTGGAAAAACAATGATATGATAATGAGTTTGGTTTTATTTATGGTAAATTCTAGATTTTTAGAAAACCTTGTAAGCAAATTTGAAGGTAAGCAGCCATAGACCGTTATGTAAACATGTTCTTTTTTTTACTGTGAAGTTATGCAGTTAAGCAGGAGTCAATGGGCACTGACCTGCTTTTGGAGAGAGCTTCAAATGCCCAATCAAGACAACTTTAGTTTTTGGCACTTCTGCATTTACTTCATTTTTAAGTCCCAGAGACTGTTGTTTGGTTGTTCTGTGTATTTGCTTGTT
Source organism: Etroplus canarensis (assembly GCA_015106775.1). Classification (NCBI taxonomy): domain Eukaryota; kingdom Metazoa; phylum Chordata; class Actinopteri; order Cichliformes; family Cichlidae; genus Etroplus; species Etroplus canarensis. The sequence continues at coordinate 24,702 of VUQH01001716.1, forward strand.
GTGTGATTGGAGCTTCTGGGGACTCCTTTATCCTTTTTGCATTTTGCTAACATAGGGAACTATATGGATTGGCATCAGATAAAGGTCAAAGTACTCACAGTAGACCTTTTGTGGTGTTCATTATTGCATTCAATATTGGATTTCATCATTATAACTAATGTTTATCATATTAAGCAGCAATTTTTTTTCATATGTCTCAAAAAGATTTATTTTGTCCCTGCTGCTTCAGTTTTATATACAAACAACACAGTTGACTCAAGGTCTCATTCTCAAATAAACTGCCTAAGCTTGGGTATGGCTAACAATTGCTACCCTCTTTCAACGCAGCTTAAAAATATCTGAATCTATTAAAATAAAGAAACCCTTCTGAGAGAGAACCTCTTTCAGCAACCGTTACCCTTGACATGGTTAGTGGTGATGATTTCATGCTGCTCCTCCTCTTCACATCAAACTGATAGAGGGCAGGATGGAAGCTATTATTTGGACTGAGGAATCATAATTCTCTACAGGGCTATTGCTACTTCACATTGCTACCCAGAACACAAACACTTTTTTCCCCAAGTCTATTGAATTTACTGACCCCCAACACCCCAGCAGTTTTCAATTACATTAGCCCCCACCTCAAAATCCACTTGGAATACAAATGTAGAAGCTTGAACAAGCCTTCTCTTAAGAGTCTTTGTCAAGTAGCTGGCTTATTTGTCTATAGCTCTTTCCATCTGGCCACACAGGTTATTCTTTGGGTGTTTGCAGTGGTCAGGCAGCTGAAGGAGGCTGTCACAAAACCCAGTCAGCTCACTGGCCTTTAGCTTGGATCTCCTGTTTCGTCACCTCAATTAACTTTGGATCACTGGCTATATTCACTAAATCTTCCTTGCACATAATAGAATTAGTGCAGCAATACAATTCCCTCTTAATGGTCAAATGTGTCTTTTGCTTGGCCTCCTGTACAGACATTCTCTCTCAATTGACATTCTTTTTTTTGTTATTCTCCTGCTGTCTTTGAGGTGTCAGTGGTAATTACATCTAATGAGAAAGGAAAGGAGTTGTTCACCTGAACATAGCACACGACCTCTGATGACAGCATGCTGTTCCTGCTGTCGCTCTAATGGAAATGTGCAGCTACAGTCAGTTGTGGTGCTACTTTGATATTCAGGGCTGGTATCGGTGTTGAACACTCTTTTGTGTCCTGTGGGTTCAGAAAGAGATAATATTTTACACGTCACAAGTAATGACTGGCAACTAAAAAGCGTGTGTACTTTAAGACTTGTAGACTGGAGAGGTGAGAACTCTGAGTGAGCTGCCTAAGAGCAAATTTCTTTTGATTTAGTGAGGCTCTTTTAAATGCTGCTGTTGCATCTTGTCTGATTTACCATGATAAGTAGCTGTCTTCAAGCGGAAATTGCTAATGAGATGGGAATATTTAAAATGTGAATCCAGAAAGATCCAATAGGGCTCATTTGGTGTTACCACAGCCAACCATGATTTCCCTTGGAATGCGCATCACTATCTCATCAAGTGTCTCAGTACTTGCAGACAGCCATGCTACAAGTAAGTGAAAACTGAAAGTCATGTAAAAAAGAAAGCGGAATTCCTGAGGCAGATATATTCTGTTACATTTTTCAAGTTTTACATTCTAAATATTTATTACTTATTAGAAATGCTAGTTAAATTGAAGTCACCTATGCTGTTAGTTCTCAAGTGACATATGGATTCACTCAGAGAGGTTTGTAGGATTTTCATTAGAAACCAGAAACTGGCCATTGAGTTTATCAGTGTTTAAAATGAGACAGGAGGTCTGTTCAATCATTTTTTCATGATAAACTAAGCAGATGAAAAATAAGCAATTTGCCCCTGGGATTAACAAAGGATTTTGATTCTGATTCCAAGTGTTGAACTTCCATTTGGTAGCTGTTCACTAAAACTCAACATGTAGTCCAAAGAGATGTTGATGGCAGTATCATTATTATACTGAAACAAAATAAGCCTATCGGAGAGACTGCCCAGCTTATCAATACCAAAAAGGCCTAGAAAACCATAGAAGACAACTAAAGTGGATGATCACAGAATCTTTTATCCCAGAATCTTTTCCTTGACTAAGGAAAAACTACTTCACAACATCCAGGTCAAGAACGCTCTCAAGGAAGTAGGATTGTCAATTCTGGAAAATATTCTTTGGACAGATGAAAACAGGATCAGCCTGTACCAGAAAAGTCAGGAGAAGGAAAGGAACAGCTCATGATCTGAAGCACACCATGTCAACTGTCAAATATGGTGAAGTATGGGCATGTGTGACTGCTAATAAAACTGAATCACTAGTTTTTATTGATGATGTGACTGCTGATAGGGGAAAAAGGGCTATACTCTGCTCAGATTCAGCCAAACAGTGTAAAAATTATTAACACAGTGTTTAACAGTGCAAATGGATAATGTAAAGGCAACCTAAGAGTTTCTCAAGGTGAAGAAGTGAAATTTCCCATAATTCCACCTGATCTCAACCCCATAGAGCTTGCTTTTCACTTACTAAAGACAAAACTGAAATAAACTAAGATCGACAAACAAGCATCAACTAAATGTGGCTGCAGTAGAGACCTGACAGCGCACCTGGCGGAGTACAAAAGTAAAATTGCAAAAAATCTACAATTTTCCTAAAACTTATAGACCTCACTCTGCATAGCTATATTGGTAAAATTTACACAGTCCATATTATTCTATTTATTCGCTTACACTTAATTGCCATCCACATTTCCAGTACTGTGCCATTATGCGTAAACAGATAAACACACCCACACACAGATATACATTCCATTAAACAACCCTCACATTGTCTGTTTTTGAAAATAACATTTTATATAACGTGAGTGTACTGACAATGAGACCTCACTGTCAGTACACTCACTTCATATAAAATGTAACTGTTCTGAAATATCTATCAGTGCATTTTAAAGAAGAGTGCATGTACATCCATGAGTGAGATGGCTTGGCAGCCCAGGGCTCTGGTCTTTAGAAGCTGGTTATCTACTGATCTAGCATTCGCCTTATCTTTCACCTTCTCTGTGTAATCTGCAGTTTTTCTCTGTGTAGCTTCACTCTGTCTCCAGTCTTGTAATTAACTGCCGACAATCATTAATTTAAAAAAAAAAAAAATATATATATATATCAACTGTTTTTATTTATTGCTGTTTTGGTCTTGTGTTGACATGTGGATGAGCTGCTGTGAAGATCAGTCTTTACTGATCACATTTCACCTTTATGACCTGACACCCGAAGTGCAAGAATCACTGTTACATTGGCACAATGCTGCAGTGGCCCTTTGCTCTCCACAGCAGTTGTTTGTTTCAAAAGGCCGCCTGTTGATGTGCTTTGCTCTCTACAGGAGAAGCCCCTGTGATAGTTCATTATTTCATTACACTCCAACCTGCAGCTACAGGCTGTGTGACACGTTTCTCTCTCCTCATTTGCAGTGCTAGATACAGTTTCTCTGCTCTTTTGCATCTAATTAGGACAGGCTGTGTGCCTCCAAACAATGGGATAATGACTGGCACTCACTGGCTGTGCTGGTGCTGAGTGCCTCCTGGCCAAGCACCAGAACCTTGGAGTAGAAATCTCCTTACACAAATGTGGCATAGTTACTGACTGCCAGGGTACACTGGTGCTCATTGGATATCCACATCACATCATAGACTCTGGAGGGAACTTTAGATTGGCTGGTGCTTTAACTGTTAAATGTTTTACCCTGCTTTTAGCTCATGAAGATTTTAGGCAAAAGATATTTGTTTGGCTGTTGATGCACTGTCATCTCACAGCAACAAGGTTCCTGGTTTGTGGAGTTTGCATGTTCTCTTTGTGCTTGTGCGTGTCCTCCTGCTTCCTACCACAGTCCTAACACAGCTTGTTTGGTTGATTGGTGGTTCTAAAAAAGCGTGTGGGTGTGAATGTGTGCCTGTCTGTCTCTCTGTGTTTGCGCTGTGATGGACTTAAGACCTCCTCAGGGCACACCCTGCCTCTCGCCCAAAGTCCACTCCAAATAGGCTCCAGTGCCCCTGTGACCCTGAATTGGTTTAAGATAATGGATGAATGGGTTATTCATTGATATTTTGCCATTAAAAAAATAACTGCTTATAAGTTTCACTGGTCAAGTGTCGTGTTGTACTTTTCTGAAAGAGATTTGACATATTCCATGTGTTTCAGTTATTCTGAATTCTTTATCCCATTGTTTCTACAAGCAAGGTTGATTTTTGCACATTAATATCACACAATTGAAAAAAAAATGTCTGGTTGATTTCATGCCACATGATTGCCAGTAATTTTGGTTAATCAAAGGCAATTTGGACTTATAAGAGCTAGGCTATTCATAGATGTCCATGTGTGTGGGTTTTTGTTGTGATGATGAGTGTTTACTAGTGGATTGCCCTCATGAAAGGGACATTTTAAATGAAAACCCGTGCTATGCTATTGTGTCAGCTATCCACATTATGTCATGGCCAGCCTCAATAATTAATACGGCAATGTGAGGATTAGACCCCTCAGTGTTTCAAATATGCAGCCCTGTGGAGTTTTTTTTTCAAATAGCTTTTGCTTTCCTGGAGCAAGTCTTTTCTCATGCTCATAAATTATTATTTTTTCTAAATTTTTTATTCAGCTATTTAGGTTATTCTAAAAGGTACTGAAAAAGATGTTCAAAAAATTAGAGACAGTGGGAAATGCTTGTATCATTTGTAACACTATTTATTAACTTCTATAAAGCAGATGAGGCATAACATACTACCTGCAACAATTTTGGAGTGTATTCTTTGTATTCTTAACAATAACAAACATACAAATGAATATATTTTTTGTCATTTATGAACAAGCCACACTCACACACTGCCTGGATGGTTTTAAACCATACAAAGTAAGGGGACTGATCTAAATAATACAATTAAATGAAGGGCTCCTTGCACTTTGTATATGGAGAAACAGGTGGAAATAACTTGTCAGGGTGCAGAAGATGTAATATGTGTGTTAGGCTACAGTCACACTGCAGGCAAAAGTGGCCCAACCTTGACTTTTTTGCCCATGTGTGACCCAGATCTGAATAGCACAAATCTGACTTTCTCAAATGGGATTCAGGCCACTTTAATATGTGGTCAAAATAATTAATCTCAGCAAAAAAAGCAATAAGACCTGCAGTGTGAACGTAGCCAAAAAGACCTGGGTCTGATTTGACAAAACTGAATTTGTGCTGTTCAGACTGTTATAAAAATTAGATATCCACTTTTACCTACAGTGGGAATGTAGCGTTTCATAAGTGGTCTTAAATTGGATATATATCCAATGTTTTTTAAGTGACCTCAGCCTGAACAGTCATGTTGCATTTTATCGGACTTTCATGTAGTTGAAGTGAGACAGGTGCCATCATTCTGCACTGGAGGAGGCGAGAAACAGCAAATTAAATGTAAGCAATGAATGAAACAAGCATGACAGATACCGTTGATGGAACTAGTCATTGGAAAGAAAGTGAGGTTTTAAACACACTGACATGCGTGGCATCCATATTTACTTCCATAAACACAGTGTGCTGCATGTGACATCACATCTTCTTTTGTGCATGCAACTCATTTCAGGGCTGTAGACTGTTCACACTGGAGTCTGATGATGGTCACATTTAAATTATGATGTGAACAACCATGCAAAATAATTGGATAATAGCAAAAATTCAAAATTGAGCATTAAGACCTGCAGTGTAAATGTAGCCTTAAAGAGACAGCAACATGTGGATTGCTTACCTAGCATGGGGTAGCTTTTTAAATGAGAAAGTTGCTCTATACAGACCTGGAAACCTCCACAAATGGTTTCTGTTCTACCTGACCTAACACAGAGCATGACAGGTCTCCTTACATTCCCTAGTCATGCATGAGTGTCTCCACCCAAGGATATCTGTGTTGTGACAACTGTAGCACCTCACAACACAACTGAAAAAAATCAAATCTGTGGGAATTCACCCAGAAGAGCAATTGCGAGGTCAGAGACTGGTGTTGAGGGCCTTCTTACAAACTCCATTCTAGTTCATCCCAAAGGTGTTGGACTAGGTTGAGATCAGGGCTCTGTGTGGGCCAGTCAAGTTATTCCATAATGAACTTTTTCAACTATGCCATAACGGACCTTGCTTTGTGTACATGCTAGATCAAAAAATCAGAAGAGGGCCTTCCCATACTGTTGCCACAAAGCTGAAATCATTTAATGGATTTTTTCCCATTAAACCTGACAAATGTGTGAAAGGAATACAATGGTGAAATGATAAAATTATATACCTAACAGGTAAAAAGTCAACTCTGGAGAGACTGTTCAAACTGTTGATAGTGAAGGTAATGAAAATTAAAACTTGACTGGCTGGCATACAACTGCAAGCTGGTAATTGTAACTGATTTATTCATAGCTACATAAGAAAAGATATATTCAGATACTGCTTGACAGACTCTAATCTACCATTTCAATCTAGTTGGCACCTTGTGATCAAAATCTGTAACTCTGGCAGCCAACTTTTAATCTATCTGTTGTATCTGTTTTACTTTAAATTTAAACAACTTTTCATTATTTGGTGGAAAAGTATAAATTTATATCATACTTTGAACTTATGACATGTAATGATGTTAATGGCTTATTTAACTCAAGAAGCTGGACCCTGTCCTTGCTGACATAGGGCTAGGAGCAGGGTACACCTTGGACAGGTTACCAGATCATCATAAGGGTTATCAAAGCGACAGACAACCACACTCTCTCACATCCACACCCCAGGCCTATTTAGAATAACAGTTAACCTAGCATGTTTTTTCACCTAAGCTGGAGTACTCAGAGGAAACCCCCTGGGTACAGGGAGACCATGCAGCTTCTACACAGAAAGGCCTCAGCTGACCAAGAAGTTCAGACCAGAAACCTTACAGTGAAGTGACAGTGATAGCGACTGGATCATGATGCCCACCCTCTTAACAAATATAATGTGACATGTAATGTTCTCAATCTGTAATGCAGCTTTACATTAAGTTTTATTTGTTTCAAAGACACTGAAACACAGTGTGGAAGTCAAAGCTAGGCCCACTATTGATAAAAGTTACATAAGATAAGTCAGTTTGAAACTCCTTGCATTTTGTTACACAGAGATTTAAGCTCTTTCAAGTCCTTGTTCTGAAATTGCAGCACGAGGAGGGAAAGGCATAGCAGAAAATCGTTAGAGCTCTTTGTGCCACTGTCTGAGAGTATAGGCTGATTTGATCACCATCCTGGGGATGTGGGGAAAAATTCGGGTGGTCATGTTGAAGCCCCAGATGGTATGTGAATCTAGATTTGTGTGTTCATGGACTTTGCTTCAAGTTTTATGTAACTGACAGATGGCGCCTCAGCATTTAATCGGATAAACCAGTTATGCCATCAAGGTCATTTATTATTTGTAATTAGTTATATCTTTTAGTATTCCTGCATAAAATCTGAACATAGCCTGTCTGCTGTCACAGAAATTGATTACAGAAACATGAAAGTTGTTATTATTACTAGGTTTAAATTCCAAACACTCACCACAAATTGACAGCCAGCAAGCATGTTGTGATAAAATGATTAAATAATGGGATTATATTGTCATGATTACACATTAACGTCATTGCAAAAAAGTCATTAGGGTGTTACTTATTGTGAAGAGATTAACTTGGTTGCATAGGACTTGAAATAAGTCACCTGCAGTTGTTTTTTATGCTGTTGGTCAGTCACAGTTACAGTTAGTGGTTACACACATATACACATGTAGAAATTTCTTGTAGTCCTGAAATTTCTCACTGGTATAAAAGCTGCGTGCCAACGCAAGCTAATGGTACACGTCTTAGACCGCCATTCAACCCCCATTCCACTGGAGCCGTAATAGTGCCAATTATGGTTACCCGTGCTGATTTAGCATTCCCGATCAAAATGACAAAAAACAGCTGAAAATTGGGTTCCTGACCATCTATAGCTGTTATATTCCCATCAAAAAGCCGGCATTCATGTTGTGACCCCAGCGCATTGCGTTCAGGATGCACTCAGGATGTATTCTCTTTTGATGTTGATATCGTTTGGCATCATCGCCCCCTGTCATACCGTTTTGACTGGCTATTATCGACAATACCGGGACTATGCCAGGAATGCAAAGGAAATTGTGTGTGATAAACGGCAGTGCAACCTCAGTTCACCGCCAATAAAAAGTCTTTTATGGTCATAGTATTTAATTGGTGGCAATGCTGAAACTTCATGGTTCAGCTTTCCTTTGCTAACATGTTTGGATCCACACCTGTTATGCTGATTTTCTCATTGTATCTCTTTCTATCCTCCACACTTAATGATTCTACATAGTCTTTCTCATTTTACCTTTCCAAGATTTTGATCACAAGTCGAATCTGACATCAGAACAGTTTAAAATTCGTGGGGGGGATAAACAGCAGTGTGTGTAAACAAGTACAGCTTGCCAACAAAGATGGCTTCACTAAGGAGGTCATGTGACAAGAAAACGTGTCTGTGGGAACTATGTATAAATATACATGAGACTAATGACAAACTGGCATTAGGTGGGAAGGGTGCACAGGTGACAACAATCAAGAACAGGAAGCAAAACTTGATACAATGCATGAGACAAAACTAGTTACCAAAGTAAAACAGGAAACAAAAAAACATAACTGAGACTGTAGACCAGAAAGCTTGTCACAGGACATAACTGCAAGAGACACTGACTCAAAAGGTGTACCCTTTTGGGTCAGCAATGGCTCAGTGCATCAGAGGACTCGTCTGGGAGCCGGAGCGTTGCTGAGGGCCACCAGCTCTGGATTTGGACCCGGTGGCCATTCAAGACCTCATCCCGGACATGTTTGGTGGTGGACCAGAGGCCAGAGAGATGCCAACTCACCCCCCAAGCATTGCCGAGGTGCCCTTAGGCAAGACACTGAACCCCCCCCCACTTTGCTCACTGGCACCTGCAAAATAACAGCCTTATTCGCCGACGTCCCTCACTGCATGCTAGGGTGTATAGGGTGTGTTTGTGTGTGTGCATTTGATCTGTAGGAGTGTCGTGATTTGGTTTGAATTTCCCCATGTGAGGATGAATAAAGTTATTTGTTTGTTTTGTTTGCAACAAGATTGTACAAAAAACTACACACAGACTAAACACTGGAAATGATAAGGAGATTTAATAACAAACTAAAACATGCAAGACTTCAAAAAGCCAGGATCATAATGTATACATATGGTTATGGTAAGCTCTAAGTATATATATATATGTGTGTGTGTGTGTGTGTGTGTGTGTGTGTGTGTGTGTGT
>VUQH01001721.1:4852-22988 GCA_015106775.1 Etroplus canarensis
ATTCTGTATGAGAGCGTGGTGTCAGGCTGTCGAAAAGACCTCTCAGAGGTGTCCCACAGAGGCCCGATGCTCTGAGGCATGACCAGGTGTCACTGCGCCGGGAGTCTGTCTGCATACTGTGCGGAATACTAACAAGTCTGGCCACACAAACATTCAGACACACATTTTTATGTGTAGACATTGAAGTCAACAACACACATACAATACACACAGGTAGTCATTGCATATATTTAAATTGTCAGACATTGCCATAGGTAACTGACATAACTTTATGTCAAGTCTGCGCCCCTATGTACACACACAATTATATGTGTTGAATATACACACACACACACACACACACACACACACACACACACACACACACACACACACACACACACACACACACACACACACACACACACACACACACACACAGAAACAAATACACAGAGAAATCCAGGATTAAGAGAGAAATCCTCTCTCACCTCACTCTACTGCCACTTCCACCATAATATGAGAATGTAGATTTACATACTTATGGTATTGTATGTGTACAGATAAAGATTTGTGTTCTGTGTTAGAGGTACACATTTGTGATGTGTTACTGTGTTGTCACCAGGGTGCCTTGCCATGACTTCATTAGTGCTAGAGGCAGCTAGCCACAGATTAGAGTAAGCCCCTTGTGTGTGTGTGTGTGTATGTGTGTGTGTGTGTGTGTGTGTGTGTGTGTATATTAAGGCTTTAAGCATGCACATGTGCACGTGTACACTGTGTGTTTTTTACATGTGATTGTAGATTTCAGTGTAAATCCTCAGTTTGTAGGTTGGAATTAATCAACATCTCTTATTGGTAGTGGGATGGTGGGATTAATATCCCGGGATTATTTTTTTCTTAAGATCCTTGTGTGACTGTTTAATATGCAGACAGTGGTGTGCTGCACATTTACTATACCATGAATTTTTTTTAGATAATTGGATTATCTATCTTGCTTTGAAAATATGTCAAATTTACAGTAGACAATTTTCCTGCTTTGTCTTAATCTTGGAAGACAGTGGAAAATTCACCTCTACTGGATGGATGCTGGCCAAGCCTAAGATGCTGCAGCGAGAGTACTGACAGGGACTAGAAGGAGATCATATTTCCCCTATACTGGCTTCTCTTCATTGGCTCCCTGTTAAATCCAGAATTGAATTTAAAACCCTTCTACTCACAAAGTCTTGAACAGTCAGGCCCCATCCTAGCTTAAAGACCTCATTATACCATTGTTTCCCATTAGAGCACTTCACTCTCAGAGTGCAGACCTTCTTGTGGTTCCTAAAGTTTTTAAAAGCAGAATGGGAAGCAGAGCCTTCAGCTATCAGGTCCCTCTCCTGTGGAACCAGCTCCCAGTTTGTATTCAGAAGGCAGACACCCTCAATACATTTAAGATTAGACTTAAACTTTCCTTTTTGATTAAGCTTATAGTTAGGGCTTAATTATGCTGCAATAGGTTTAGGCTTCCGGGGGGGCTTCTTGTGATGTGCTGGGCATTTCTTCTCCACCCACCTCTTTTCACTCCCCATGCATTTATTTGCTACTGCTGCATGTCATTAAACGTTGTCTTCTCTCTCTCATAGTCTCTTTGCTCTCCTTTCTCTCTTCTCTGTCCCCTCACCCCCAACCAGTCGAGACAGATGGTTGCCCCTCCCTGAGCCTGGTTCTGCCAGAGGTTTCTTCCTGTTAAAAAGGAGTTCTTCCTTCCCATGGTCGCCATGGTATGCTTGCTCATACAGTAGAGGATCGTCTGATTGTTGGGGTTTTCTCTCTAACACTGTAGGATGTTTACCTTGAGGAGACTTTGAATTGTGAACTGTGAACTGTGAATTGGCACTATATAAATAAAATTAAATTGAACTGAAAGATGCAAAATTTGACATTTTGACACCTACATAGGTTATCTACAACTTTCTTATAGATCCAAGTTGAAATACATATATGTATATGTGTGTACTATGTGGGAGGGTGGGATACTCACACACTCTTAATCTTCTCTGTTGAATTTTTATTTCCCCCTGCTAGCATTCTACTTGCCCCTCCTTTGGTTTTGACCCTTATTCCTAACCAGCCAAGCCGGCGAAGGAGTGTCAGTATGTGTTACCTAATTAAACAATGAGTAGGGTAGGTCTATACAGTTCATAGAACAGGTAAAGCAAACAAACAAAAAAAACAACCACCACCATTTCAAAAAGATCTGGATGCTGACTGTAATGTGATTGGGTATAAAAAAAAGTACCTTGAAAGGCAGAGTCTCTCAAAGATAAAGATGAGCAGAGGTTCAGAAGTCTGCGAGAAACTGCACCTACATTTACAGACTTGTTAAAAGAAGAGGGGATGCTACATAGAGGTAAACATGACCTTGTTCCAACTTTTTTGAGACATGTTGCTGCCATCAAATTCAAGATGAGCTAGTATTTTTCCTGGAATAGTAAAATGTCTCACTTTTAACTTTTGATATGTTTTCTATGTTCTTTTGTGAATAAAATACTGCATTATGAAAATTGCACATCATTGCATTGCATTTTTATTTACATTTTATGCAAAGTCTCAACCTTTTTGGAACTGGGGTTGTAAAAGTGGTGACACTAAGGTATAGTAAAAGTCTATTAACAATACTGTAGCTTAAATCTCTAGTGAGCAGGGGAGAGAAGTGGGCAGGCAGGCATTTATGGGGAAAGCTCTCCAGTGCTCCAGGCTTCAGCAATGGCAGTAACAAGAGGCAGACAGCAACCAGGACCTACAGTAGGCACTGAGACGAGAGAGGAAGAAAAGAGAGGGAGCGAGAGACGAAGCTGGGCTATAGCCCGGTCTCCATGACATACATCAACATGTCATCAAGTTAATGCTCATAAACTTGTCATCCGTCAGTAGCTTATTTGCACCTGTAGCAATAACAGAGTGAAATCATTCATTTTGGGTCACATTTTTGACCATCTGACATCACTTGTAAGGAGAATGTGTAAACCACTACAGTATTGAAAGATGAGTAAATGGTAATAAACAGGCTATAGTAGTAGTAATAGAAATAAACAAACTTGATAATCTTCATATATTTACATGTAAGATGAACTAAAAAATATGAAAATAATGGCTCTAAGTTCCTTTCCTCTTGCTTATAACTTTCAGAGCTAAGGTCACAATAAGAGGAATATTAGCACTTACCATGTGTTGCATTGTTATTCAGAGCTCATTGATTTCACGATTCAAAATTTTAAATAAATAATTTGACAAGAGCAATGGTGCAGTGGGAAAAAAACGGCCTCTCTCTTTCTCATAATGTTAATTCAATAAAGTACATGCACACTATCATTTCTCTCTACACCATGAAAATGGTGGAATATCAGTCAAATTTCCCCCTTGCCCACTGATCTCATTTCTTTCATACTTAGAAATCAAAAACACCAAAAATTAAAAAAAAAATTATTTCTCATTCTCGGTGCATGGTATGCAGTGGGTCTATGTTGAGCAGAATAAACTATATGGTACAGAAAAAACTAATGTTCCGATTTAAGGACACAGGATATCCAGATGTTATAAGGCTTTTGGAAATCTCTTTTTAAATGAATTTAAAGCTGTAAATCTCAATGTATATAAGCATCACATAAGCATCACTAGGAGATTTAAAAGACATGTTGATGCCTGCTGCCATATTAAGCTAGTATTGATTGATGTGCATAAAAATGATCATTTACACTTAGGAAGATGATACGTAAACGTAAGTTTCACAAGTGTTCATGTTGCTTTTAAGTGTGACTTAGAGCTGTAGATCATGTAGTATTTGCACTACAGCTCCTCTGTGTATGTATGTTGTATGTTTATTGAGATTGAATTCAAATTGTAATTCAGTGCAATTTGCTATGTTGTTCTCTGCGACTGATCCATTGGATGCTCACATGCAAGTAGGTGTAAATACTTCACATTTCCAGCATCAGTGGATTACTGCCATGTTTATTTATTGTTTGTGTTGACATTTCCTGGCATACCGCTGACAGATGGGAAATGTCATAGCATGCAAAAATTCCTACCTATCCCACTTATATTTACCGTCGTGAATTCCAGTTTCCACTTCACTGTAACTTAACATCAGAAAAAATTGTTTTGACAAATATTCAGCATCAGAATATTACAGCACTGTCGTAGTACTGCACTGATGACAGTGCTGGCCAGTCTTTCTGCTTGACCGTCCCATTTTGCAGTCCTAAAAAGGACTGAAATGAGAGGGGAAAAACTAACAACTTTATCTTATTAAATAAAATGTTTAATTTTGGGTGCATAGTTTGCATTTGAAAAAAGTAATGAACTGCAGTATATGTTATTGTAATACAAAGCATATTGCTAAATGTTTAAAATTGCGATACTATTGTATTGTGAGTTCAGTATCATGAATTTTGCTTTTTCATGACTATGTTATTAAAAATTCAATCTTTTACAATAATATTAGCTCAAGGATTCAGTGAGTAAACTGAGGTGCTGCAAATTAAAGGCACTACAATAATTCTATGATCCAGTTAAAATTTGTTCTTCAAAACAAAAGCCAGTCATGATGAGCTTGTTTGTTTAAATAAAAAATCAGGTGAATTAAAATGTATTTGGACATACTGGGTATAAAGCATATAAAGATTATTATATTGAAGACTGGACAGAACGCTCTCGTATAGTGCTGGAGATGCAGTTGAATTTTCTTTAGCGTAAACTCTGAGGAAACTATACTTCTGAGGAAAATTTGTCCATATGTTTGATTAGTGTCAGCGTAAGTTACTTATCCCTGGCTTAATTTCCATATTACTGGCTAACATACAGTGCAAATGTGTGTTGTGTGGTGAGGTTTGCATGTCTGCACTTGGTCAATTATGCCTATTCATCACTGTTCACATGCTTGCTGTCTCTACATCAGCTGACACTGATTTCTGGACATGCATGTGTGTGTAAATGTGATTGCAGTGGCACTCGTGGCTCTGGCCTACACCCTGGGTGATTCTGTCGAGGATAGGATGTCACAACATATTACATCATTTCTAATCTCCCTAAATCTCCCGCCATCCACTTGAGGAAGTGTAGGCGGCAATAATGAAGAAAGAAAATGCCACCTCTAACCAAGAACATGCCTGAGGCACAGTGAAATGTCTCACAGTGGAGAGTTGACCCTAAAAGAGAAGGCTTCTCACCTCCCACACACTTACAGTAACTAAATTATTTAGTTTTTAGTAGTGACTTTGTTAAACTTTAGAACTTTCATGACCAAAATGATTTTTTTAATAAAAGCAATGCAAATACGTACTGAGCTGGAGGTTGCAGATATTCATTATCAAAGCAGCAGCAACAACAACAACAACAGAGCAGTTACTGTTGTATGTCGATTTTGTAGCAGTGTTCTCTGACGCATTCGGACCTGTGGTTTGCTTGCTGCTAGCCCTGTTTGATAGCCAAATCTTTGACACCAGAAAAAGCCAAGCCTGTTTTGCCTCATTTAAATCTCCTGCTCTAGGTTAATCCGTTTATCTTCTGCGAACAGTATTATGAACAGATCTAGGATCAGCAGACCACTGTTTAGGTACATTTAACACTGGCAGATCAAAAAGCACAGGTCAGCACTGAAGGCACCACCCACCAGCTCAAAAGGAAACAAAATGGAGTACAAATTTGCCAAAAGTTTTCTGAGGTAGGTTTAACAAAGTAGTTATAACTCATTATTGTCCAGCTCTGAATAAAATGTGTTAAGATGTTCCCTCTTTATGGCATTTTAGTGTGTTAGCTTTACATCCTAAAGAACATCATGCCGGCTTGTGTAAAAGTCACCATAGAGTGCACAAGATTACAAGTGCACATGTCATACTGATTTGTTCAGCTCTTCAAAGAAAGACCTAAAGAGCAATAACATGATCATAAACATCTCACCAACGCTGTTTCTAATTTTCAGTTGCTTTAAGAGGTTTATCCAATAAGCAGTTTCATCTGTTGTAGGTCCATGAGCCATTTTTGCAGGTTATGTGAGTACCATGGCTTTCTCTATTACTGATGTGATATATTTGAAATGAAGCTGTGAAAAGGCTGTGATAAAATGCCACTTAAACACACTGATAAAGCCAATGTTACATATCCCATGTCTAAAAAGGGATTTAGTAATCTTTTGAGTGAGATTTAGCTGGCAGATTATTTTTATAGAACCAGTAAGAATAAGTAAAAGAACTGAGAAAAGCTGATGTGACCCCCTAACACACACACACACACACACACACACACACACACACACACACACACACACACAATAGGGTAACAGCAAGATAACTATTAAATTGCTTCATGCCTCTACCTTGGGCTGGTCACCACAGCTGGGCTTTACAATTTTTCTGCATGAACCCTGCCTATTTAACTTTGTTGCCTGACTGTAACACACAGCAAACATGCAATAATTTCTCACTAGGGAATTCCCCATTTGGCAGATTCCCCAGAACAGTTTGGTCCTAAAACATCTTTTTGTCTGCAATCGCTCTTTCTCACTCTTGAAACACAGGGCAAGATCATCCACTTCAGACGTCTACTGAAACTATGTCCACCCACTGACTAAAGGTGGGCATAGAATTCACCATTACATGTGTCTTTTCTCACATGGGAGCAATTATACATCACACAAACTTTGTCCGAGGTCGCTAACGGCCTAAAAGTCTGTTTAATGTTTGATAATGCCGATGTTGATTTGGTCTCGAATAAAGATCAGCTTACACACCTGTGACTCCACAACCGGCTGACAGGTAAGATGCAGCAGGATCATTACCTCCTAGTGACATTTAGCAGACGTGGAGTTGATGAGTTGATTCAATTTATTTTATGATGATCCTATATTATATCTGCTCATTTTGCTCATGCAAATCAAGCCTTTCTCTAATTGCTAGTTAGAAAATGGAGGCAGTGTGCATGCAGTGTTTACTGTCATTCATTATAAAACGGCATGCAGAAAGCAAATGTGTTTCTGTATTGCAGCTGAATCAATGAACAAATGAGTGCTGGAGTAAATTAAGACAGTTAATATTTTTTTGTCTTAGCAAGTGAACATTAGAACTCATGAGAGTCTTCACTCACATGAATACATATGACATGGCAATCAATATTTGTTTCAGTCTAATCGTGTAACATTTACGACACAGCATGGAAAATCCTGTGTCCTATTTGTCATCCTGCCTCTGTGCACCTTTAAACCAAGAACACCTCATCCATTGTTTTGTCACAGTAATAAATTATGACACAGTTTTCCAGGTAGGTAAAGGCCTTTCACAATTACTGACATTTTAATGAAATTTTATTTATTTTCTAAATTATTATTTATTTAGTTGGTTTAACTGGAACAACATAGGGCTGTGTGAGATGATGATGATGTATATCGAATGACAAATTAAAAACATTGCTGTGGGAAAATATACTGTTTACTAGGGTTGTGTCATGGTCCCCTGTCCTCCGGGTCATGATCTGCCTCTTTTTCTCTCTCTCCTTCTTTGCCTCGCCCTCTCTCTCTTCCCCTCCTTCTCTCGGGTGTGGGCTCGGGTGTGTTTTAGTCTTCAGGTGTGGACTGTGGTTGGGCAGAGTCAAGGCTGCGCACCTGCTTTCTATCCCCATTACCATCCTACTTAAGCTCTGCAGTTCCCTCCAGACTCCACTGGAACATAGCTCTTACTAGCGCAGTAAGCAAGGCCTCATCTAAGTCTTTGTCTCATTTATCTGTGGATATCTCTCCGTTGTTTACCTCAAGCCACCCACGTGGACTGCCTGCCAGTGCTGCCTGACCCACTCTCATTTCACAAACTCATGGACCACACATCTAGGATAACCCATAGACCGTTTCCATATGCCATCTAAGGCATCTTGGACCCAGCTCACACCCATCTGGATCTCTAAATCGAGCTCTGCCTCCCCCCTCTCGGACCAAACCTCCATCTCCGGTTCCCCAGAGGCGCTAAGAGACTTTGCACCACTGAACTGCCTATAAACTGTAAAACCAGTATTCTAGTATTTGCCTGCTCTTGGGTCCAAATCATCCCATTCTGCCAGTATGTTCCTGACCACTAATTTACTCGCTGGATAAACCTGGAAATTCTGCATTGGTATTTAAGAGTCTTTTGAAACCATGAGTCACATTCTTTAATAATCACATCATCTTTTAAATGTCACTGAAATGTGCTGCACCGTGTGCCATGTATACATGTTTAGAAACAATGATTAAAAACTAGCAATCACTTGCGTGGTCTTAATGACATTTTTCACAGTAGAGTTTAAGTCATAAATTCAAATTATTTTGCTTCTTATAAATTGTCACCCAACCTCTGCCATGCTTCAATATGTTTACTTACGAGGTGCTCAAAGTCTTTGACCAGATCAGTGTTAGTCCCACCTACAGTGTTCTTTTGAACACAGTGCAAGTTAGGGTCTGAGAATCTTCTTCTTCATTTGGCTGCTCTGCCTCCTTCTCACCCTATGCCTTGCAACCTCTTCCCTCACACGACATCCATGAACCTTCTCTGTGGTCTTCCTCTTCTCCTAACATAAAAGAGAACTTTTAAGTTCTCTTTTATGTTAGTGGCACCTAAAATGTATTAAAACCCCCAATCAGCTGGGTCCTCTTTTGATTAAGTCTTAACAAGGCTATTTCTTTCTGGCACAGAATTAAATTCTGGCTTTGAAATTCTTTGTTTTTTCTACTGAGCTCAGCTGAATAGTACCACTTGAATGAACTGGTTCTTTGGGAGCTACTGTGAGTCCTGTGACACAATAAATTATTGGTAATACTGCAAAGTCATTGCTTAGGGCAGTGCAAAAGTCACTTACCAATATTCATGTATTTTTCTGGAATGAGTAATGATAATAATGAGCCTTACATAATTTTGAATCAAAATAAATCAGAGATATCTTGCTTAGAAAATACATATAAAATTGATTTTCTAATTAATAATTTAAAATGTTAAAATAACTGGCTCCCAAAAGATCTGGAACTAATGAATGGCGGACAGGGCTTGCATGGTGACGTTGTGACGATGATGATAATGGCGTTGGCAGCCATGATGATGACTTGCCTTAAACTATTAAGATCCCATTTTTGAGCTGATCCACAGTGATTGGATATCTAGCCTGACCTAATCTAACCCCTCAACAGGAAATGGATTTTCCATAATGAAATTACTCTGAGCTAAACCCAAGCAATGACAGTCATTGACAGGCGTGTCTGAGTGCACTCATGGGGAGTCCTCCTTCAGCCTTGGCAACGTGATTCACCCAGTCACACTTTGAAAACCATCCCTGTGAAGATGCTTCAAATCTCTTGTTGTTTCCTTGGAAACAGCATTACCTGCTTGCACTTCAAGGATTTGCCATTACTGTTCATGGACAAAATCCGCAACAGATGGGAAGTCTCTAGAAACATTGGCCATATCAGAAATTTAACACCGTGTTTTAATTCAGTGCATCACTGCCACCAGAAGAAAATGGATTGTTATTAGACATGTAACCTAAAATACCACTAGGTTATGCAGTTTATTGGCAACTGTATTGAAGATTACAGACATTATAGATCTGCAATAGTATTCATCCATCTGTTTTCTTAACCACTTTTTCAAAACCCTTCTTTATTTAATAAATAAATAGATAAAATTAAATAAATCCCATATTCTATTGCATACACTATATGGGCAAAAGTATTGGCCCACCTGCACATTACACCTACAGAACATTTTATGACGTCACTATTCTAAATCCATAGGTGTTAATACAAAATTGAAAAACAATGTAAAAGCGTTATCCCTGGTCCACCAAACTTTACACTTGGCAGAAATCAATCAGGCAAGTACTGTTTTCCTGGTATTTATCAAGCCCAGACTCATCCATCAGACTACCAGATAGAGAAGCATGAATCATCACTCCAAAGAACACCACTCCATCCAATGCTTGGCATTGTGCTTGGTGAGGTAGGGCTTGCATCCGGCTGGTTGGCCATGGAAACCCATGCCATGAGCCTCTCTGTGCACAGGTTTTGTGCTGATAAGCTTTGTAACTCTGCAGTTACTGAGTCAGCAGAGGACTGGTGATTTTACGCACTATGCACCTCAGTACTTCGCAACCCTGCTTTGTAATGTTTCCTAAATGCTTCTACCTTACAGTCATATAATCTGATATAGCCACTGAATATTTAGATGGGGAGAAATTTCACAAACTGACTTGTTGCAGCACCATACTTGAATTCAGTGAGCTCTTTAGAATGACCCGTTGTTTTACAATTGTTTGTAAATGCAGACTGCATGGCTAGGTGCTTAATTTTATACACCTGTGGCAGTGAAACTGAATAAAAACATCTGATCTCAGCGATTAAGGGGTGTGGTCCAATAATTTTGTTCATGTAGTGTCTGTACATTTTTAAATAAATCTAAACTAGTGTTTTTAAAGTAGCTCTAATTTATTAAGCTAATGTGGTACTCAACCACAAGGCTGACTATGTCTGCACGGAGCCTAAAATCCCATTCCAACCAGTTTAAAAGCCAAAGCAAAATAAAAAGGCTCCATGAACACATCCACTAGAAGAAACAGGCTGGAAAAAATGTCAATTTCTGCTGCAGGTGGCTGGATCTAAGCTGATCAAAATAAAAATTTTAATATGTAAAAGATTTAGCTTTGTTTTTAATATAAATTCTGAAGGAATTGAGCAACCAAAAACAAATATTACTGCACTAACACAATCTATTGTCAGCTATCTGAGCAAATAAGTGTTGAGGAAGAAAATGTTTGATATAATCATAACCATCTCTACGCTCTTTTGCATGTAAAAACCAGACCCTTACAAAAATTGCATCTTATTAAAGCAGCTGACCAGTAATCTTACGTAAATCAGAATGCAAAAATCTGTGCACATAACCTCAGCTACTGAAAATTTGTTCTTGCCAAAAAGAAGACACGCATTTTGTTGACTCACACACAAAAAAACAAGCTTCTTCACATATTTGCAGTCAAGAAATTGAACAGGGCACAGTAGGAGATAAGACAATTATGTTCAAACAAATAAGAGATGCTACAATATCTCTTCGTGTGATCAGCAGGATTTCCTCTCCTCTTCTTTCATCTGAAATTCCTCATCCATATTCTACTTTCTGAAGTGGCTCATTTTCAGGAACCAATCATAATGTTCTGTTATTGGACAGATTTTTAGCAGTTTCCTTACAAAGAGGGGAGGGAATTCAGTGATGAAAGGTGTCAGTGCCTATTTTTGTGCAAGTGTATGAATGTGTACTTGTTTCACATTCATTGATCAAACAACAGCCCAACATCTGCAGAAGTGGAAGTATGTGATTATCACAGCATCATGTCTGTCACTCAGAGGCTGTTAGAGAGTTGGAGATGCAAAAGCTTATCTAACCTCAGAAAGGCATGACAGACACGAGCCTGAGCCAAGGCAACTGCTGCAAAACTGTCAAGCCAGTAAAAGGTTCTGGACAAAATTCATTTCCTACCTCACAGTTACCTCTCAACCCCATTTTCACTTCTATTTCATTGCAGCAAATCTATAAAACTAAGTGTGTTTTAAATCCTGGATACTGTGGAAAGTTGTGAACTTGGTTTCCTTTGATAATCTTAGTGCCCTGTGTCCTATATATTGTGTCATAAATCCAGGAATTAAAAACTAGGGTTTAACCAATTTACACTAGTGCATCAATGCTCTACTCCAACCTTAGACTACACACTAATGCCACAAGATGTCAAATTTGGGTTTTCATCAATAATCCTTGCTAAACATCAAAACTTATTAGTATGCTTATTCTTAACTGGGATCTTTTTCTTCTGCTGCTGCTTCGCTGGTATTTAAATGAACAATAGATAAAATCAGTACATTTTATAGAAATGTGTTTTCTTTTAGCGGCAAACTACAGACTTTCCTCAGCAGAGCATGTTAATGCAGCCCAGCCAGACCTTCTTCCTAACATGTCACAGGACAGTATGAAACTTGTGTGTAGTACATAAGTGCCCATAAAGAAGGATGAGGAATTAAATTACTTGAACAAACAAATGCTTTTATTCCCCTTAATTCAGAGAGTCTCATTCTAACCTGCTCATCCATCCGCCCTAAGGTCCAGGACTATGTTTGAATGCAAACAAACCTTTGTTTCCTTGCTGAGTCAACCACCTCACTTTCAGCCTCAGTGTGCTGTGATGTCCCCAGTGGCATCCTTTCTGAAAGCTGATAATAGATTATTCTGATTGCAATGATTATTATCATTATTTCTGTAAAAGGCAATTTTTAAAAATTTGGTTATTCAGTTGTTTCTTGTGATGCTTATCTTCTGGTGGTAAACTAGTTAAAATCAAAATCAATCAAAATATTGTCTAGTCTAAGACTTTTATTTGTTGTGTTGTGAGGGAATTTTTTAAAAACTCACTTGTTTAAATTAATTATGACTTACAGTTGCACATAATTAGTTGTAACTTTTTCTTTTAAAGCAGGCTCCCTTTTTCTTGCCAAAATTGGTATAAACAGTGCATTATGTATACACCTTGCTAACCAAGCTGGCTTGCAAATGCCAGTGGTACCAGTGATAATACACAAACCAGTTGGTTTATGTCAACAGGGGTGTTTCCAGGGTTTTTTTTTTTTACAGCAGGGTCCACCAACCACCCAGGGGGGCTCATGGGAAACCAGAATATTTGATCAGAAATAAAAATGAAAGAAAAGCACTTGGAAATTGGTTGAAAATTCAGTGAGTTATGAAGATTCTAATGTGCACAGGCATCCTGCCTCTGTAAATTAAATTTTACTGAGTAGCAGAAGGAAATAACTGCATCTCACTCATCCATTGTTTGGAGTTTGCAAAGTAAAGGAATGAAGGACTGTTAGGCAGTGGACCAAACCACTGTGAGGCACATGAGGAGGAATTCATCTTTCAAAACTTCAGAACAAATTTATCGTTTTTCATCTATCATTAAGCCAATTATAGATGTCTGATATCATTGCCTGATATATTATTTAAAATTTTAAATTATTTTAAAAGGAGAGCCATACCTTCTTATCACTTCTATAATTTCTGCTATTTATTCCACTGACATGACAATATATTTTTTGGTGGAGTGGGGGATGGGGAATTTCAGGAGGGACCAGTGCCACCCCAGGCCACCCCTTTTAGGGCCACCCCTGGATATCAACATGGCAGTGTCCATTTTTTTTTTTTTACATACAGATTGTGTGTAAAGGACAGGCAACCTGTAATGAGTGCTATAAAGGTTTCAGTCTTATTATTTTCCTCTTCAGTGCAAATAGCATCACAACCTGAAACCATATCCATGCCTTCCTCTTGGTGATTGAAAGGATATAGGATGCCAGCAATGGGAAACCGGTGTAATGATCTTCAAGCCATTAACTCTTCTTTTCTGATTATCCTCCCTGAAACAAAAGCAACAATCAAAAAGCTTAACCAGCTGAAATTTGGAAGAAGCTTTTACGTGTCAGAAGAAGAGTAGGGAAAGAAGAGACAAGAGGTAACTGTGGAAGAGACTGAGCTTTTTGTCTTCTTTAAACAGAGCTTTCTGTACTCACACTCCTCTTACACCTAGAAAAAAAAAATCATTTCTTTGCGTTTTATGAGCTTCATTGCAAAGTATGCCTGAGTTGCCTCTAATGGAATCATGCTGTTTTCAAAACAGCTTTGCAAAACTGCTTCTTCTTCATGTTTGTGTAACTTTCTCTTACATGCATTTTTCTCTTTTCATTGTAATTCTGTTTTGTTGCTTTTATGTTCCGTCTGAAAGTATGTCTTTGTGTGCATGCCATGCTGTTGGATGTGGGCGAGTGTCAGCCCAGATTATGCCCAACTGCTCTCATCCGTCTGGCACCCACACACCAGGAAGTACAGATATAATCTAAACAGTCATAAGGCCTAAGGATGAAGGGTGTAGTTATCGTAATCATTATCATAATTTTTATGTTAATCTTTGTACTTCAGTGTTGTCAGGTCCACTGCTGGAATTTGCTGTCATGTTTATGATATATATGTGTGCTCTGTTCTCTGAAAACATCCCATGTATAAGGTAAGTTAAAACTCAAAGTGCCCAAACTGTCACTTTTATTTGTATTTCAGTGCTGAAATGTAGAAGATAAAAAACAAAAATAGGAGCGCTCATATTTGTAGGGTCTAAGAGTGAGGATTCAAATGCAGAGGCAGGAGGTAGATGGGGGAAAACAAATAGCCAGATGATTACTAAGGCTGATGCAAAAGTCCCAAAATACAGAATAGTAAGCCAACAGAGATCCAAAAATTTAAGAAACCAACCAGGGAGCACACAAGGGAGGAAACATAGATGCTGAAAGAAAGACTATAGTATTTCACTTTTTATGTACATGAGGTGATCAGGGAAGTGGGAATGAAACACAGGTATAGACAGTGCAGACAATGAGACAGGGGATCAAGTAAATTTCTAAACAAGACACAGGAGACAAGTACCAATGTAAAACAGGAAACAAATAACAACCGTAACTGAAACAAGGAAATGCAGAAACATGAATGAACTAAGAGAGATGGAAACACAGAAGGGTGAGACAGAGGGAAACAGCGATTAAGTAAACTTATAATAAACTAGAAATATAAAGAACTAAATACAGCGAGGACTAAAGGCTCGTGATCTGAAGGAATAAATGAAAACCAAAGCCAATGCAATAACAAAAACTAAGAATAAAGCAACCAAACAGAGGTTGTAACAAATCAGATTTAGCAGTAGCATTTGGCTTTCATTACTACTGCGAGCTTAAGCAAAGGTGAGAAGAAGACATTAGTATTGATTGCTCTTCTAAGAAGTCAGAGCCACTTAAACTACCGTCGTCTTTGTTTAATTCCATTTTGTAGCTTTCAGCAGTATATGCTCTTTGCTGTGACCTCTAATAAGTGATGTCATCAGTCATCACAGCTACTGGTGGGAAGGCACTCCTCTGGGACAGCCCCTTCTCATCATCTGCAGCTAGAAAAGAACAGGGAATGTCCTCTCCCTCGGCCTTGATTACGCAGCTTCCTGTGTATTTACAGAAGCAGCAAAGCCCATGAGCAATGCAGCTTCCCTCTGTATACATGTGTGCATGTGTGTGTGTCATCTTAACAAACGTTATTATGTAAACTCACCACTTGAATATATTTATCTAGGCATATAAACATGTACTGACCTGCGTAACCACACTCATGCACTCACATACATTTGAGGCTGTATGTGCTTCCCTGCCTGCGCCTCTACTCGCTCACACATGCACACACAAACGTCAACTCAGATCAGGACCAACCTGGCAAATTGTGTGCTTTAGCAGGCAGCTTTTATGCTTAGAAACAAAGCAAACCCCCTGCTGTTGCCCTCACAGACTAAGAGGATGCACTTATGATGTACTCAAAATTCAACATAAAAGGGGCAATGGGAAGGAAAATAGCTTTTTCTTTTTTGCAAGAAATCTCTTAGTGAAAAAGATGCATAATGTGAATAATTTGAACAGAGAAATCACAAATTACTGTTGTGTTACCGCACTTGCTCTCTGGTTGCCAGTTTACAGAAGATCTGCATGTCATTTGTCTTGATACAGTGAAGGATTGCAACCCATTCATGCAATCTATCACCTTTCTAGATGGCATCTGACTCCACTCACAGCCAGAGGGGACAGCTGTAATGAATAGAATACACACAATTGCACTGTGTATTGTGCATTTACGGAGGCATCAATGAGTCTGGGGCTGAATTCATTGTTTTCCTGTGAGCAGTCAAGCATATCAGAATTTCAGAGCAGACAAGTATAGGTTTTGCCTGTGGAGTTGTTGTGACAAAGAAGATAACTGCATCATGAGCAGTGTAATATGCAGTTCATAAGGTTCAGTGGTCAGTGCTGTTCTCAAAGACAAGATGCTCACTGTTGCAGAACGAGCATCAGCAAACATGACAGTCAATTTGCAAAACTGAGCCACCAAATAGGGACATTTCATCTTTCGTGATCTTTTCTGAATGAACTCATGGAATGTTTGGATTGTCTAGTCATGGTCCAAAAATGTACACTCACCAGCCACTTCATTAGCTACACCTTGCTTGTACCAGGTTGGGCCCCCTTTGGCCTTTGGAATTGCCTTAATTCTTTGTGGCATAGATTCAAAAAGGTGCTGGAATCACCAATTTTGGTCAAGATTAGCATAATAGCGTCACCCAGTTGCTGCAGATTTGTCGGCTGCACATCAATGATGCTCTTCTAACACAGTCCAAAGGTGCTCTATTGGATTAAGATCAGGTGACTGTGGAGGCCTTTTTAAATACAAAAAAACTGATCAATAAACCAGTTTGAGATGATTTGAGCTTTGTGAGATGGCATGTTTTCGTGCTGAAATCAGCCATGAGAAGCTGGGTACACTGTGGTCATGACGGGATGGAAATGGTCAGCAACAATGCTCAGGTAGGCTGTGAAGTTTAAACAATAATCAATTAGGAGGTCTGAAACATGCCAAGAAAATATCCCCTACATTATCACACCACCAGCACCCTGAGCTGTTGAAGGCAGAATGGCAGACTAGGCAATGTTTTTTCCCATTTTCTACTGTCCAATTTTTGTGAATCCGCGCAAATTTTAGCCTCAGTTTCCTGTTCTTAGCTGATAGAAGGAATATGTGGTGTGATCTTCTGCTGCTGTAGCCCATCTGCTTCAAGGTTCAACATGTTGTGCAAATCAAAGATGCTCTTCTGCAAACTTTGGTTGTAACATGTGGTTATTTAAGCTGCTGTGGTCTGGCCCGTCCTCCTTTGACCTCTATCATCAAAATAGTATTTTCGGCCAGAGAACTGCTGCTCACCAGATATTTTCTCTTTTTCAAATCATTCTCTGTAAACCCTAGTGATGGTTGTGCAGGAAAATTCTAGCAGATCAGCAGTTTCTGAAATATTTAGAGTAGCCTCTCTGATGCTCAGTTTGAACTTCAGCAGGTTGTCTTGACCATGCCTGCATGCCTGAATGCATTGATTTGCTGCCAAACGATTGGCTGATTAAATGTTTGGGTTAATAAGCAAATTGAACGGTGTACCTAATAAAGTTTCTGGTTAGTGTATGACCAAAAACTGTGCCATTAACAGTATAATATGAAGTTCTCCAACAGTTAAAATGACCCTGTGTCAAAATAAAATGTATTTTATATTTCAGGCTTCAGGCAAAAGAATTATTTGTTCTTAAAAAACATTTTTCTCTACCAGTGTATTTTTCCTCTGACCTGACACTGATAGAGTTACAACCATTTTAAACCTGCCTCTCACAAAATATAAAGGTCTTTCTTTTCCAATAAAAAAATGAACAACCAGCTTATTTATGTGCCAACATGTGTTTATGAAACTGTGGGACTTACTTTGTAAATCAATAGGCCCTAATGGTGTGGGAGGCAAAGAGAAGATGTTATTGGTGGTTTTAAATTTGAAAGTCAGGAATGGCAGAACCTGAAGCCAGCCTAAGGGCTAAGGGTAGATAAATGGACTGTCACTGTACATCTAAGAGCCACTGATCTTGCAAAAATACCATTAGAGAGATGATAGAATATAATTGAAATGATAATTTTAACACCATATAGTGTTTGAATCTTGAAGCTCTCTCTTAAATAAACTCTATAAACTGTAAACTCTATCTATCTATCTATCTATCTATCTATCTATCTATCTATCTATCTATCTATCTATCTATCTATCTAGTGATGCTGATACCAGCATACAGACCACTAATCAGACACTCCAAACCAGTTCTGAAACAGGTTAAAACCTGGCCAGCAGGAGCCATCTCTGCTCTTCAGGACTGTTTTGTGTGCACTGACTGGGACATGTTCAGGGAGGCTGCAGCCAGTGGTGATTCTATTGACTTGGAGGAGTACACGGCATCAGTGACCGGCTACATCGAGAAGTGCATCGATGACGTGACTGTCTCCAAGACCATCACCACACGCTCCAACCAGAAGCCGTGGATGACTGCAAAAGTGCGCGTTCTTCTGAAGTCAAGAGACTCAGCCTTCAAAGCAGGAGACAGGGCGGCCTTAAAAACAGCTAGGGCCAAACTGTCCCGAGCCATCAGAGAGGCGAAGCGCGCACATGCCCAGAGAATCCACTGCCATTT